>NDXB01017819.1:0-109001 GCA_002631895.1 Agapornis roseicollis
CGGTGTCTCTAACACAGTGCCACTGGGGTATCCCCAACACAGTGTCACTGGGGTACCCCTGGTGCAGTGCCCCGTGTGTCCCTCTCCCGGTGCTCCCGGGTGCAGTGCCCGGGGCTGCCGCCCGCCCCCCCCCGCTCCCCTCGCTGCTGCTGCCGGTGCAAGCCTATCCCTAAAAGGTGCTGGCGGGCGGCGGGGGTGGCGCCCGAGCGGCTCTGGCGCGGCCCCTCCCCAGCTCTTAGGCGGCGCGGCGGGCCGGGGGGCGCAGTGCCGGTGCTCCCGCCGTCCCCGGTGCTCCCGCCGCCATCCCCGGTGCTGCTCCCTTTGCCGCCCCGCGCCCCGCCGCCGCCCCGCCGCCACCATGGAAGCCATCAAGAAGAAGATGCAGATGCTGAAACTGGACAAGGAGAACGCCATCGACCGCGCCGAGCAGGCGGAGGCGGACAAGAAGCAGGCGGAGGACCGCTGCAAGCAGGTGGGTGTCCCACCGACCCCCCCCCAGCGCTGCCCGGCAACCACAGACAAAAGAGACTTGAGCCTCGGGGATTCTGTCGTACTGAGTGTCCAGCCCTGGGGACCTTGTTCTGATGGGTGTCCAGCCCTTCGGACACTGCCCCACTGCGTGTCCAGCCCTGGGGACCCTGTCCCATTTGGTGTCCAGCTTGAGGACACTATCCCACTGGGTGTCCAGCCCTTCGGACACTGCCCTACTGCGTGTCAAGCCCTGGGGACCCTGTCCCATTTGGTGTCCAGCTTGAGGACACTATCCCACTGGGCGTTCAGCCTGTGGACCCTGTCCCTCGGGGTGTCCGGTAGTGGGGAGACTGTCCTGCTGGGTGTCCAGCCTGGGGACCCCATCCTGCTGGATATCCAGCTTGGAGACCCTTCACCCTAGGGGTGTCCAACCCTGAGGTCCCTCTCCCAGAAGTTGTTTCATCCTGAGGACCCTCCAACCCTGGGGGCCTCCAGATGCTCTATGTCCCTCCTGCGGACCCTGTCCTAGGCGTGCCCAGTCCCAGGGACCTCCTCACTCTGAGTATCCAGCCTGGGGGCCTCTGTCCTGGGGGTGTCGTGCCCTGAGGACTTTCCCCTGCTGGTTGGATCCCAGCTGTAGGGATGGCTGGCCCTTGAGACTTTCAAGCCACTGGGTCCCCATCCCCGAGGACCTTCATCCTGCTGGGTGCCTGTCCCCAGGCATCAGTGCTCCATACTGCTGCCCGTGACCTTTCGCTTTTGTCCTCCACACACGCCTAGTGCCAGCTCCCTATCCCTCTGCCAGGGAGACCGTTGGGGATATGATGGTCCACTCCAGCCATATAGAGATAGGGATCTTCTTGCTGCCCACCTCCCTGACCTGTGTCCTCAAGTCAGGACCCCTCAAGTGCCCTACACAGGGTTGAGGCACCACCCCCTAAACTGCACTGGTCTCAGGGGTGTTGGGGGCTCGGATGGGGATCAAGAACTCCCTCGAGGATGTGTGGACCCCAGGTGATAGAGGGACAGTGTCGTGCTGCTGCTGTGTCCCCAGGAGGAGGATGACTGTTCCTCCCCAGGCTGGTGGGCATCACCACAGCCCCTGACCTCCAGCTCTGTTCCTTCCCCAGCTGGAGGAGGAGCAGCAGGGCTTGCAGAAGAAGCTGAAGGGCACAGAGGATGAGGTGGAGAAGTACTCCGAGGCTGTCAAAGAGGCCCAGGAAAAGCTGGAGCAGGCGGAGAAGAAAGCTACAGATGTATGTATGCACACCAGCAACTCTGCCATGCACGGGCACTGGACCTAGGGCGGGGGGGGGTGTGTGTGAAGGAAGAGGAGGGCCTTATATGGAAAGTGTCCATGGGGAAGACTGTCAGGATCCCATTCCTGCGATACTAACACTGAACCAGGCTAAGATACAGGGACTGATGGATCCTGCTTGGGCTGTGGGGCCAGGTCAGGGGCAGTGGGCAATGCTGGAGTCCCGGTCCTGCCTAGCTCCCCAAAGGTAATGGGGATGAGTGTCCTGAGCTGTGTCACTGATCCCCAAGCACTCAGCTCCACAATGCTTGTAGGGAAATCTCCATGGCACTTGCTAAACTGTGGCAGGAAAGTGAAAAAGAGTAGAGAAGTAGAAAATGCTTTTGCCCACGGCCTGGTGCTGAGGGCTGGCTGCAAGGAAGAATGCTCAGGGGGTGTGTGGGAGGACTCGGTCATTTTGGGGTCCAATGTGCCACCTTGTACCCTGGGAAGGGCAAGGCCAGGAAGAGTTTTATTTAGTGCTGTGACTGATATTTCTCCTGGGAAATGGATCCCGCTAGGGAGATGTTAGGAAGGTGTTGAAATTGGCTTGTGCCCGGCCAAGATGAAGGGTGGAACAGCTGTGTGCAGCTCAGGAACGGGGTATAACGACCTGAGGTGCCACACAGGGTATTTGACACCCTATAAATATATCCTCCTTTTGATACCCAGTCCTTCTTTGATGAAAACCAACTCTAGAAACAGGAGGAGAAGCTAAAGGGGAGCCGGCTGGAGGACAGCCAGCAGGGCACAGCCAGGCTTTTTAGGATTGAGAACAAAAAATCCAATCCCAGCTGGTTTAATGGAGCTAAATGGGGGAGATGTGTCAAATCTCCGAGGTGGATGCCAAGGACAGGGGTGAACAAACAAGGACGAGCACTGGCAACACAAGTCTCTGTGGGGGGACAAGCCTCTGGGAGCATTTGTGGAACTCCCCAGCCTTGTTTTACTGACACTATGGACCTGCCCCTGTTTAGTTAGATACTAAACCAAGTAGTTAAAACACTGAATACCTTCTGGAGGGCCCATTTATCCTGGCATGGGGCAGGCATGTCAAGCTGTGCAGGGTGGCTGCTCTGTGTAGTGAGGTTTACACTGGTCCAACTGGATCTGTGCTGGTGTAGGACAGGACAAATGCTATGTTGGGGTCTGGCTGAGCATGGATGTGCATGACGTTCCCAGTGTGGTGCTCAGAGAAAAGGGCACTGGGCACTGGGCAGACGTCAGCCATGGGATGCAGAGGGTTTGCTGTTGGCAGTGCTGTGCAATGCCGTCCTGGACACGCAGGGTGGGTTATCTCACTCGTGGTCCACAGCAGCTCAGGAAGTCTGAAGGCTTCAGCATGGAGAATCCCATCCCAGCAGATATAGTGGGTGGATGTGGGACACCGGCCCCTCCAGGGAAAGACTGGAGGGGGACATGCAGTGAAGGGCAGGCTGGGACCCCATCACCACACAGCCACCCTGGGTCCATGCCAGAGCACATGCTGCCCCATCTGCAGGGTTCTGGGAGTCCCCAGCTCCCTGTGCCAGGGACCTGAATGTGCTGACAGTGCTAAGGGCTGGTGTCACCTCCTGGAGCAAGGCACAGCCAGCTACAGGCTCTGCTGGAGGGAGCGCAGGGTGGACCCCAACCCCACCTCCCTGGGGACCCCCATGCTCTCCCTGGCTGCTAGGACAGTGTATGCCTGCAGGCGCAGGCAGTCCCCATCCCATGGTCAGATTAGGGCCCATCATAGGGATCCAGACAGGCTCCTGCTCCTGGAAAAAAAGTCAAAAGCTCATAGAATCCCAGAATTGTTTGTGTTGGAAGGGACCTTCAAAGCTCATCCAGTTCCAACCCGCTGCTGTGGGCAGGGACACCTTCCACGGGAACAAACTGCTCAAAGCTCCATCCAGCCCAGCCCTGAACACTACCAAATGACTGAAAAGAATCCATCTCGCCCTGCTCCACACTGCTCTGCCCCTGGCACTGGATGGCAGTGCATGTAGCCCTGGGCACCTCTCTCGAGCTCTCTGCACACTCAGAGAGGGGTCAGACAATGGCAGAGCCGGAGCCAGTCCCCTCGTCGGCAGCACCATGGTGCTGACAGCCCCATGGTCCCAGCACCTCTTGTGCCCAGGAGGGGCAGCCCGTGGTGCCCTGAGCAGGAGGCAGGCAGGAGCTGCAGGGAACGGTGCAGGGTCAGGACAGCTCCTTCCAGCCCCCTGCATCCCCATCCCATGGACCATCCCCTCCAGCCCAGCAGGGCCCAGGCAAACTCCACTGGCTGTTCCCAGGCCATGATCCCGAAAAGCTTCACCCAAGTTCCCGCCCCGGTTGCTCTCCCAGGCCGAGACTTTGCTCTTATTTGGTGATTCCTCGAGCCGGTGGGAGGGAACGGGGCTCTGCTGGGAAGTGACTGCATCCCTGGGTGGGGCCAGAGCAGGAGGCACCCAGCCTGGCTGCCTTGGGAGTAGGGGAGCAGCACCCCAACCTGCCTCCCAACCTGCCTGCAGCCAGTGCACCCCTGCCCCACTGCTGCCAAGGACCCCCATTCTTTGACTCCGTGCTGGCTTGGCAGCACTCCTGGCACCCAGGCATCGGACTGAGAGCGGAGCAGGATAGGCTGGGATCAAGGCCAAGGCCAAGGCCATGTACTCCCATAGGACCCACAGCACTGCCTCTTGGCAGGGTGATGTGGGGTTGCAGGGTGGTGTGGCCAGGCCCCCCCGGCCCGTTGACCCTGGAGCCAAGGGAAGCCAGAGGGGTCAGGCTGGGAGCTGGTGTCTGTAGAGGCAGGTACCAAGTGCAGCTGGGGCTGCCAGGAGCTGTCAGAGCTCCTTAAGGAAGGATTGACTGTTAACCAGCACTGTCTTCTCCTGATGGATCAAGGCATGTGGCCTGGCCAGGATGCAGAGCCAGGAGCTGGGGGACATGCCTCCCCCATAGGGCAGAGCCCCCAGGGCAGCTGGAGGGTGCAGGGAGCTCCATGGGCCCCATGGGTTCCTGTGAAGCTCACCTAGGCCCTCACTTGGAGGAACAGCAGGCTGACCACTAGGGATGTGGCTGTGCTCCACACGGCTCTGGCCCAGGTACTGTGGGAGGATGCCCAGAAGCCAGCTCTGCCCCATTTGCCCTTATTACCTATTACAGCTGCTATGGGGAAGAAGTCTCTGACGTCCCTCAGCTCTGCAGCAGGAGGTGTGGGGGCAGCACTTGGGAGCACCCATGGGTACACTGTCCTGTGCCAATGGGGGCTCACAGGGGCGAGGCTCTGGCATTCCCAGATTCCCTGGGCTTCCTTCTTTCCCAGAGGAATAGACTTCCTGTGCTCCTCTGCATCGCTCTGAGGGATTTCAGTGGAACCTCACACCCCTGCCTGGCGTCACCATGCTCCATGACCAGGGAGGGAACTATGTGTCCTGCCATGGAAGAAAGAGGGCTGTGTCCCATACCGGGGGCGGAGGGGCACTATGTGCCCTGCCCTGGGGGGCGCTGTGCCCAACATCGGGGGTGGCACTATGTGGGGGGAACCATGTGCCGTACCAACGGAGATGGTACATCTGCCGGGGATGGGGGCACCATGCCCTGCTCGGGATGGGGGACATCGTGCCCTGTCCAGAGCCCACCTCGCATCATGCCTTGTGGGGGTGCCCATGCGTCCTGCCCATGTGGGCACCCTAAGTCCTATTTACGCCTGCTGAGGGGCTGTGCATCCCTCCCGATGTGGCACCGTGAACGCACCCCTCGGCGGTCTGCGTGCGCTGCCCGGGCCGGCCGGTGGTAGCAGCAGCAGCAGGAGGAGGAGGAGGAGCAGGAAGGGATGGAGGCAGGGCGGGCGGCGGGAGCGGCCGCTGCCTGAGCGCTTCCTGCCCGAGCCGGGCGGATCCCACAAAGGGCTGGTCGGCGCGGCGTCCCCGCCGGCAGCCCCCCGCCATGGCCGGCATCAGCTCCATCGACGCTGTCAAGAAGAAGATCCAGAGCCTGCAGCAGGTGGCCGATGAGGCGGAGGAGCGCGCCGAGCACCTGCAGCGGGAGGCCGATGCCGAGCGGCAGGCCCGGGAGCGGGTAAGGGCCGCCCGGGGGGCAGGCGGCGGTGGGACGGCGGCGATGCTACCCCCCGGGATGCTCCAGCGGCCCCGGGCCCGCCGCACACATCCATCCCCGCGGGCACGACCACCCCTTAACCCCTCCAACCCGTCCTGGTACCCGGGGTGGTGCCCCCGCTGCGGAGAGCCGGGAGGTGCCCTGGGAGCCGGTGGTCGCTGCACTGGGGCAGTGGGGTTTGGACAGCACCGGGCTGCCTGCTGAGCTGCTTCATCCGTGGGTCTTGAGAGGGATGCTCGGGGCGCCCCCGGGATCCCTGGCTGGCAGGGTCCGGGGAGCAGTCGGCTCTGCTTGGAGACCTGCAGATCCTGGGAAAGGCTCCCCTGCCGCGGTGTGCACAACTAGACATCCCGCACCCAGGCTCTTGTCGGGCTTCCAGCGGGTTCTGTGGTTTGGGTGGCAGCGATCTCAGAGCCCTCCGCTCTCCCTTGATAGGGAAAAGCCACCCCTTCCCATTGCCACAGGAGGCCAGTATTTCCACTGTGGCAATGGGACGGTGCTTCCAAGCTGCAGCTTGTTTCTGGTTTGGCTTTTTTGTTGTTGTTGAGGCTGGGTTTTTTCTTTTTCGTTCTCTTCTTTTCCCTATGCCCACTCTTTCAACATTCTCATCATATCAGGAGCGGCAGAGCTGGGTGCGGTACCCTCGTTGTTGTCACTCGGGCTGTGTGTGGAGGAAATGGCCCTTTCCTGCAGCCACAGATCGGGTTCCCCGGTCACTGGGAGCTGTCAGAGCGCTCATGTTCCCAAGTGTCCATCCGGGCAGCTCTGACCCACTTTGGGGGTGATTCCCTGGGAAAAAGGCTCCCAGTGAAGTGATGTAGATGCCTCAGGCAGAGTATCATCCTGCGCAGGCCAGCCCCAGCTCCCTGTTAGGCTGGTTGGGATAGGAGCAAGCTGATGGTGAGCCAGGATAAATGGTGTTCATGGGGTGGAAGTGGCTGTTGTGCCATCCTTGCCCCATTCTGAGACATGCTGGCTTTGCCTGTCCCTACCCTGCTGACTCACTACAGGGGACCACGGGTGGTCTACGGGGCCGTGCAGGGTAACAGCCTTTTGCTTCTCTCACGGTCCTGTGTTTGGCCAGTGTCCCCTGGGGTATTCCCAGTGCTGGAGCATGAGGCCGCAGGGAGCCAGGCACTGCAGCCATCCAGGCCTGCTCCAGCCCGTGAATAAGCAGGAGACATTATGCCCTGTGCTGGTGCACGTCTGGCCGTGCCTTGGCACATGGGACTGCTCCTACACTAAGATCTCATCACCACCCATCCCTTTACACCCCTGGGGTTCGCTTCCTGCAGCCCCTCCGGTGGGGAGCAGGGCCGGGAGCTGCAGAGGCAGCTTTCCCCATTGGTGATGATGAAGCAGGAGGCCTTTACCAAATGGAAAGAGCAAGAGGCCAAGCATCAAGGGGCTGGCGGGGGGCCAGGGCCACCGCTCCCTGCTGGCCCCAGCTCCCAGCCCTGCGCACAGGGAGCCTGGGAAAGCAGGGGGCCCTGTTCCATTGGGTCCCAGCAGTCACAGCTTGGCTGAGCATCAGCCTGCTGCGGGTGACTGGCTGCATTGCCCTTAGTGCCTTTCCATACATGAGCTGGAGGGGCTGCGCTTGGCTTCAGGCTGCCCTGTGTCGCAGGGCTAGGGGTTCCTGCAGGGAACGCTCCCAGCTTGCTCCACTGTCTCCGTAAACAGGAAATCCACAAGCAGCTCCCATCTCCTTTTCAGGAGCGGAGCCACACGGGGCATTCCTCCCCCTTTAGTCACTGCTCTGCAAACCCTATATACCATCCCCATTACAGCACGGCTGCTACAGGCCACCCTACCCCATCCCTCATCCCTCTCCAGGGCGGAAGCTAGAGGTGTGAGGACACAGTGGAGGGGCTGCACGTGCTGGGATGGGGTTGCCTGGCTGGGAGGAGCCAGCTTCAAAAAGGGCTCTAGGGATAGAGAAAACCCTGTTTTCCATATGTAAAAGCCATGGGATGGATGTGTGGTTGGGCATCCCATTCCAGTGAGCACTGGCTTGTTGCACAGTGTCAGGGGTGTTATGGTTAGCAAATGTGGATGTAAACACTGAAAATGCTTCTTGAAATATGCATATATGTATTTTATGTATATATGTGTGTGTGCGCGTGCATATATGTTTTCATATACATATATATGAGGCAATGGGTTGACCAAGGGGTTTCTGCTCCCCAGGCCGAGGCTGAAGTGGCTTCTCTGAACCGCCGTATCCAGCTGGTGGAGGAGGAGCTGGACCGAGCCCAGGAGCGCCTGGCCACCGCCCTGCAGAAGCTGGAGGAGGCTGAGAAGGCGGCTGATGAGAGTGAGAGGTGTGATCAGAAGGGACAGTTGGGGTGGCAGTGAATCATCACTGATTGCAGGCAGCCCCCTTGGTTTCACCGTGGGGTCCTTCTGAAGTGACCTCATGGGGTTTGAGCTAGTTTTGTTGCAGATCCCAAAGGGATAGGGCAAAGCTGCAGTGCAATGAAGTTCCCCAGATATGGGCATTCTTTAAAAGGCTTTCAAGGCACCCACAAATCCCATACAATTTGATTCAATATCAGGTTTTAACCAAAGCCCAGGGGTGCTTGGAGCTTGTTTTCCAGCCTAGAGCAGCCTCCTATGCTCAAGTGCTGAACAGCAGCCCAGGAGGGCCCAGGAACTAAGAGAGTGAACCAGCCTCATTCATAAAACCAGCACTGTAAAGTATGTTGCCCCATCCTCATGGCAGGTTTCCCAGGCAGGAGCCATGTGGGCAAGGGCACTCAGGTTGAATGGAAGTGCCCAGACATGCCATGGCGTTCCTGACAGCTATGTGAGCTCTTCCCTCCACTGGCAAAGACCAGTTTGAGCAACAGAATCCGAGTGAGGGCAGAGGGATCTGCAGGAATCCCAGCCATGAGGGCTCATGGGGACCACTCTGCTTATGAGCATCACCCATGAATGAGAAAAGGCTCTTTGCTACAGGATGTTTTCCAGCATTACCTAACGGTTGTGGCTGACTCATCCTAGGCTGCACTTATTTTCCCCCACAAATGATGGGTTCAGGACCTGCCTGGTTGTGAGGCACCACAGCCACATCTTCTCACTCTGGAATGTAGCCCTAGGGGCAGCTCCACTGCTGTTATTTTGTGCAAGAGCATCCTTGGGGTACCACTGGTGTGACCCTACTGTGTGGTAGGGTTATCCTATGTGTGATGTCCTGTGTCTCTGGAGCTGGAGGATGGTGGAGTTAGAATGCAGTGGGCAGGCAGGAGGAGCAGCAGTAAACCACAGCAATAACATCTTCTGGCTTGGACTTTCCACAGAGGCATGAAGGTCATCGAAAACAGGGCCATGAAAGATGAGGAGAAGATGGAGCTCCAGGAAATGCAGCTGAAGGAGGCAAAACACATAGCTGAGGAGGCTGACCGCAAATATGAGGAGGTGCGTGTCCCCTTCTCCCGGTCCTGAGCCCTGGTGCACCTCCTTGCTGCCCTGTGTCCCCAGCAAATACAAAACCAATGCATGCCTCTTGCCCCATTGACAGGTTGCCCGCAAGCTGGTTGTCCTTGAGGGAGAGCTGGAGCGTTCAGAGGAGAGGGCAGAGGTGGCAGAGAGGTGAGCAGAGCTCCAGGTGGGCAATGCAAGGGGGTCCCATGCAGCCCTTGCTCCAGATCCCTGGCAGCTATAGGGGTATCTGCATTGGGATGGGGATGTCCCTCTCTGGAGCGGCAAGGGTGGTTCCTGGGCTCGCAGGTTGGGGGCAGAGGGATGCTGACCTGGTGGCAGCACGTCCTTGACCCTGTTCTCTGCTGGGTGCCCCTCTTCCACCCCAGCCGCGTGAGACAGTTGGAAGAAGAGCTGCGGACCATGGACCAGACTCTCAAATCCCTCATTGCCTCAGAGGAAGAGGTACTGGTGCAGGGGCGCGGGGCAATGTGCAGCAGGCCCCCTCTCTCTGTCTCTGTCCCTCAAACCATGCAAGCCACCTCTGTCCTCTCTGCACCGCTGCCTTCACCACCGACCTCCCCTTGCCTTCCTCTCCAATGGGCACAGGCTGGGCACGCTCCTCCATCCCTCCATCCCTGCTCTCCTTGGTGGGGCCAGCGGTGATGCTCAGGGTGTCTGTGCAAGGAGGCACAAGGAACGGATGAAGGGATGCACCCCAGCAGCTCCTGCTCGCAGCAGCTGTGCTCCTCCTCCACCTGTGCTGAGTATTCTCCTCTCTCAACTTGTTTTCTCTCTTTTCTTTCCCTTCTTCCCCGCACCCACTCTTTCTGCTCCCTTCTCTCCTGCCTCCCCATCCCTCTCCCCCTCCTGGCGGCCCCTGCTTGGGATGTAGTAAATGTGGTGACCTAGAGGAGGAGCTGAAAATTGTCACCAACAACTTGAAGTCCCTGGAGGCCCAGGCTGACAAGGTAGGACCTGGTGGGGGCTGCTGGGGCAGCGCAGAGTGTGTAGGGTCTGGGGGTGATGGGGTCTCCTGCTTGGGGTGAAGTATGGGCAGGGGCATCCCCATGGGTCTCATGGGTGTCTCTATCTGTCTTTGCAGTATTCCTCCAAGGAGGACAAGTATGAGGAGGAAATCAAGTATCTAGGGGAAAAGCTGAAGGAGGTAAGGTGCTACAGCTGAACCCAGGACAAGGGCTCTCACCATACTGGTGCAGGCATGAACATGTCATCCTGTGTGTGTTGCATGCAGGTGCCTGGGTAGAGGATGCTTACCCATCAGCCTGCTCTGATTTAATGTGTGTGGGTCTATGGGGCCTTTGTCCCTTGCCTTTCCCAGAGGAAGGCTCACAGAGGAGAGTACCAGAGATGCACCATTTGGGGTATGGTGCAGCCTGTACCATCCCCATGTTACCCCATAGCTCACCCTCTTCCCACTATACTCTGCAGGCTGAGACCCGTGCCGAGTTTGCAGAGAGGTCTGTGGCGAAGCTGGAGAAAACTATTGATGATCTAGAAGGTAAAATGTCCCCACCAGCCCTGAATCCCTCTTTTTTGGGGAGCATTGGTCAGGATGTGCAGCTGGTGGGACTGGGGTGAGGGGATGGGCAGGGGTCCCATAAGGAATAAGACTGGATGCCATGGTGGGAGCACAGAGCTTCTGACGTCTGGGCTCTAACTTTGGTGGGGAATAGAGCTGCATCCACTCCACCTATGCCTGCATGCTCCTTGGCCCCACATTCACAGCCACTCTTTCTCTCTCCACCACCTGCCCCCCACTCTGCTCCACCATCTGCGCCCTGCCTGCCTCCCACCTGCAGATGAAGTGTATGCACAGAAGATGAAGTACAAAGCCATCAGCGAGGAGCTGGACAATGCACTTAATGACATGACCTCCCTCTGAGCCCACACTGGGCACCAGCACTGCAGCCCCCTGCCCACCTTCCCCTTCCCCAGCTCAGCCACTTGCCTGCCTGGCCATCCCACTGCTCTCCCTGCCTGCTCTGTCCTCCTCTGTCCTTCCCAGCCCATGCCTGTCCATTGGCTCCTTTGGGTCCTGCAATACCCCTTAGTGGGGAGACAGATTTGCTCACTGAAAGGGTGCTCAAGCATTGGAACAGGCTGCCCAGCAAAGTGGTGAAATCACCATCTCTGGAAGTGATCAAAACCTGTGTGGATGAGGCCCTCAGTTTAGTCTTGTTAGTCCTGCGGGAATGGTTGGACTTGAAGATCTTAAAGGTCTTCTCCATCCTAGCTGATTCTGTGATTCTGTGACAAGATGTAGGTGCTTTGGGGTGTTTGGCAGGGCAGGGGAGCAGCCCTTGAGACCCCCATGCACTGGACAGACAGTGCCCATGTGGTTGCACAGCTCAGTGATGAACTGGGTTATGCCCAGGAGCCCTCCACTCCAGCAGCTCCCTCCTTGGCTGCCTTGCAGCAGAGGCACCAGGGACCCTGCAATTCTGGGCCTCCTGCCCCCCACATCTCCCCCAACAAAGCTCCCTGGTGCCCAGGGTGAGGAGGACCTGCAGAGGGAAAGCAGCAGCACCTCCACTGCCAAAGCTCAGTCCCTGGGGATAGAGGGTTGGGTCTGGCTATACCGGCAGCCTTGTCCCATGCAGGCAGGCAGGCAGCACACAAACCCCTGCTCCTCCCTTTCTGTCCTTTGCACATCGCTCTTTAGTTTGCATCTCATGACTTTTCTTTTTTGTTCTATCCCTCTGGGTTATTGAGTTGGTCTTAATAAAGCATTTTCTTTCCTCGGATTCTCCTTTGATTTTTTCATTCCGCTCTGTCCCTCATCTGCCTGTCTCACGTGGGTGCTAGCAGTGGGGTGGTGGGAGGGGGTCGCAGCCATGGCATCCCCACCACACCACGGCTCTCATACGCAGCTTTCCTCATCTTGTACCACCTTCTCCATGACATTTTAGGCTGAAATAGCAGGGTTAGACCTGGTTCTGTCCATTCACTGCCCCCACTCCCAGACATTGCCTCCAAGCAGCGATGTCAGCTCCAGCATCTCTCCTGCATCACTGCCCCCACTCCCAGACATTGCCTCCAAGCAGCGATGTCAGCTCCAGCATCTCTCCTGCATCACCTTCCTCAGCATGCTGCCCCAGAACCCAGTTACCAAACTGATAGAGCTACAGCCCTATCCTGGGCCTGGCTGCCTGTTCATGCCAGTCCAGCTCATCTCCGCTGTGGGATTTCCAGCAAGGGCTTTGGGGAATGCTGTCTCTTTTCACTAACTCGCCTTTCTCTTTCTCTTTCCTCTGCTGCGCGATGTCTGTTTTCTCTATAGAGCGTTCCCAGCAGGAGGCCGAGAAAAACCGCGTTCTCACTAACGAGCTGCGGGTCATCCTTACTGAACTTAACAACTGAGCTGCACAGAGCTCCCTGTCCCAGCACCCTTGCCCCGTTTTGGCCAGGCTGGTTCAGGGTTAGGAACCCCATCCCACTTCCTAGGGCTAGGCATGGTGTACAGCCTTGTCTTATTCCCCGGGGGTAACTGCCCTGCTTGGGGAGGGGGGGACAGGGAACCCTTCTGGAGCTGATTGTTTTGTCTTGGGAGAGCAATGAGGGTTTTTGTGATGTCTTGGGATGCCCATGTGGTAATGGCTGTGCCCCAGCATTAGCCTGGCCCTGCTAAGGAGGGTTGTGGTGGTTTGTATCACTGCCTTCCTCCCCTTGTCACTGGAGTCAGCAGCCAGCCTCTTCCTCCTCACTCTGGTCACCCTAAGCTGTGCAGGGAGGCTGCCTTTGGAGCAGGGTCCCTGCAGAGTGCTGGCATAGGAGCTGGAACCCACAGTGCCTGATGCCCCAAACCTGGGGCAGGGGACATGGAAAGAGCCCAGCAGGGAGTGCTGGGAGATGGGGCTGGGTGGGCAGAGCTTTTGTCCCATCCACGTCTCTAGAGGGAAGGAGGACGCCATTTGGAAGAGAACACCAAGCCTCAGCTGCCTTGTTATCTCTGCTCCTTCTCTCTCTGCTCTCCTTCTGCCTGCTCAGGCTGCTGTCTCACTCCTTCACGGGCCACTCCTGAGTCATGCAGCAGGCACTGGCTCTCCTCTTGTGCTGGCCAAGGGTTTGTGCACATGCTCACAGCCTGCCTCGTGGTGATGCCCTGGGGCAGAATGTGCTGGTGAGTGGCCAAGGAATGGTACCCACCAACAGCACCTGTGCTGCAAAGGGCCCAGCCATGGGTGAGAGAGCAGGATGGGAGGATGGAGATGCTGGAGAGTGGGGACCACCTTCAGTGACCAGCTTGGCTGGCCTGGCCACTCTGGCAGATCCTGGAGCTCATCCCTGCTGATGATGGGGCTGTTCATGTGGGCTCTGCTCTCCAGGGACACCCCGCTCGGCTGGAGGCTGTCGCTGTACTGACATGTCCATCTGTGTGCGTGTGTGCCTGGTGTGGTGTGTGTGGGTCTGTCTGCCCCTGGGTACATGTGGGTTTGTGTCTGTGTGCGGCTGGGTGTCCCTTGTATTCACAGAGAGTCTGGCCAGTGCCAAAGAGGAGAACGTGGGCATCCACCAGGTCCTGGACCAGACCTTGTTGGAGCTGAACAACCTCTGATTTGCCTTGGGGATCCCTCCTGTCCCTCCTCCCTACCCCACACGTGCACCTCGCAGGCATGCTCAGGATGTCATCAGCTGTACTGCGTCTTGGCCAAATCCTCACATCCATTGAGAAGGGAAGCTCTGCAGCCTTACAACGTGGCTGGAGGGCATCTTGTCTGTGCACAGCCTGACTGGCTCTGTCCTGTCTTCATGTCCAAATAAAAGCAGTTTGAGAAGAGGAATGGGTACGTTTATTCCTTGTGGTTAGGCAGAAGCTGTAGGAGACATGGGGGGAGGGGAGGAGGGGGTCCTCCATGCCCAGTTTATGCAAGGAGGCTCTGCAGGAACTTGGGTCTAGGGAGGGTATGGCTGGCATAAAGGTGTCCTCTGCGGCTATGGAGGGCTGGGAGTAATGGCACACCAGGTCTGGGCTGCATTCACTTGTCTCCACCACTTCCTTGGGATGCACACGAAACCTCCTTATCTAGAGCTCAGACAAATTCACCATTCACTTCAAGCACACAGTGATGGACATACGTCACTGGCACGTCCCCTTCCACAGCCAGTGTGTTACCTGCTTGGCACTTGGGGAAGCCACATGGTCTTTGACCTCTCCAGGGAGTCTGCTTTGTGGTTCATGTTCATCCTCACACACCATCTAAGGACACACACAAGCATGTGACCATGCATGCACACATTAGCTGTAAGGGTCTTCTCCAGGTCTGGGGTTAGCTACTTACCTAATTGCATTTTCTATTGCCAATGCCTGCCTGAGGGGTAGCTGTACAAACCAGCAAATATTAATGCAACTGCTTCCCAAAGCATTCAGGAAGTTTCCTCCTGGCTTGCTGTATTTTATTTAACACAAAGAGAAAAGCACCAGGATGTGTCTCGTTGCTGTCACCAAATGGGGCTGGATTTCCTGGGGATGCCCAAAGTCAGGATCTAGTCCTGCCCTCTGCTTCGGGCCCCTCCATGATGTGTGCTGAGCCCTGTTGTCCCACGCTACCAGGCGGATATCCCTCTAAAAGCAGAACCCCATGCTGTCAGGAAACACAATTCATGCTGACCCCTTGCCGAGCAGGGCCATCACCCCAGCATGTGGCTGGCAGGGATAGCTTTTGTTGCCTGCTTTGCTTTATTGCTGCACCTCTGGCTCAGGAAAGGAGGGTGCTGAGATTGCATCTCTTTCCTGCCCAGGTGCTGCTGGCCTCCTGCTCTCCCCCTGGACCAGCACCTCTAGTTTCTGGCTCCAAGACCCGCCTCTAGAG
Organism: Agapornis roseicollis; assembly: GCA_002631895.1. Classification (NCBI taxonomy): domain Eukaryota; kingdom Metazoa; phylum Chordata; class Aves; order Psittaciformes; family Psittacidae; genus Agapornis; species Agapornis roseicollis. The sequence goes on from NDXB01017819.1 coordinate 15,115, forward strand.
GGAAAATGGCTCCTGTTGCATTGAACACTCATTTTCTGGTTGTCCTCCCAGGGTGTGAGACCTGCTGTGAGTGAGGGAAGGAGGGTTGGACAGTGCAGGGCTGGAGCTCCAGTCTGTGTCTGCCTTGGGTTTCCATAGCACATCAGCTGAGCCATTGCATTTCTTGATTAAAGCAGCTTCCAGGCAGGCCCTTGTCTGGCTGTGAAAGGAACATGAGGGTAAACCACTCGAGCCTGCACTCCACACTGCAAACAAGGCTCCTATCAGGGTACGCCCCAGAGCACAGCCTCTGGGCACCCTTTGCCTTCCTGCTGGGACAAAGAGCCCTTTCACAAACGGTGGTTTTCCCTATTAGCTGCTGCTGGCTCCTGATTTGGACCAGAACATTCGACTTCACCATTTACACCCTGCTCCAAGGGCCAGTTTTGTTGCCCCTGGACTTGGCTTGGCAATGAGACCCCAGCTGCTGCTCCCCCGTGATGAGCCCATCTCTCACGGTTCAGCAAAGCTTTGCATTTAATCCATGCTCCAACCCATCTCCTTCCTGCTTCAGCCCTGCACAGAGACACAGGGCAGGGGAAGCTATATGGGGCTGCAGTCAGGGGAGCTTGACCTGTAGGCGCCTCTCCCCACATGCGTCACTCAGACCCACACTGAGGACTGAAGTGCCTGTCTCCTCCTCCATCATTCCCCCTCTCCTCCTGCACTTCTCCTGTTGAATTTCAACCTTTGGATTTGTTTACCTTGGCCTGACACATCCAAGATCTCCCCGAACAGCTTCCAGCCCTGGTGTGGGCTGCCACCCCATTGATGAACCACCACATTAACCTCTGGCAGCCTCTCACCTCTGCTCTCTTCCCCAGTTTTCTCATCCCTCTGGTGCCTCAGCTCATCTCCGAACCCTTCCTGTTCAATACCCCTGAACTACGCGCTGGAGGGGAGGGACCACACAAAGAGCATCATGCAGACATGTTGAGCTGTGTGGAGGCAGACACAGCCCACCACCACCCCTCCCTGCATTCACAGCCAGAGGCTTTGGGTGAGGGTGTGAAGAGCCGCATTACCAAGCTGTGTGGGTTTTGCAGGGATCTGAGTGTATTTCAGAACAGGTCAGGCCACCCAAAGCCAAGTGCCACACAAAGGTCACAGTCTCCTTATCTACATTACTGATTGTAAGCAGAAAATGTGATGGACATGACCATGCAGCACTCTCATTGCTGTATGAGTTACACATGCTCTGTCTCAGCACTCGTTACTGCAGCCCCCATCGGGCTGTGTGTGTGTGTGTGACCACCGCTCCACATCCTGGGCGGGCGCAGGGGGGTTGGGAGCAGCGCCAGAGCCCCACTGCAGCGAGGCAGAACTACAGTGGGGTGACAGGCAGCGGGGAACCCTTGGGGACAGATAGCCCTGGGCCTGTGCTGCCACAGGCCCTGTGGGTACACAGGGGGTGCTGTGAGGTGCCGAGGGCAAGCCCCCCTGTGTTAACCATGTCCCTGCATGACAGGATCGGGTCCTCTGTGACAGCCCCTGTCCCCAGTGCCCCCCTTACCTGCTATCGCAGCCCCAAAGCCCCGCCCATCCCGTCCATAGCCCCGCCCACCCCGTCCAGGGCCCCGCCCCACCGCGCCGCTTCCGTTAGTGGCGGCGCGCGCAGCCGTCGCGTAGCGTCATTGTCCCGGAAGGGCGGGAGAGGGGCAGGGTCCGCGGGGCCGGTCCGGTCCGCAGCCAGCGCCGGGCCCTGTCCCGGAACCGAGCGCCGGGCCCCGTCCCGGAACCGAGCGCCGGGCCCCGTCCCGGAACCGAGCGCCGGGCCCCGCCGCCATGACGCTTGCCGTGTTCTTCGGGTGCACCTTCATCGCCTTCGGGCCCGCGCTCGGCCTCTTCCTCTTCACCATCGCCCGCGACCCGCTCCGCATCATCATCCTCATCGCCGGGTCAGTCCGGGACCGGCGGCACCGCGGCCGTGGGGTGGCGGCGCCGCTGCTTGGTGCTGGTGTGGCACCAGTGCTGGTACCGGGTATGGACGTGACAGGGGCAGTGGTACCAGTGCTGGTACCGAGTATGGACGTGACAGGGGCAGTGGTACCAGTGCTGGTACCGGGTATGGACGTGACAGGGGCAGTGGTACCAGTGCTGGTAGTGGGTATGGATGTGACAGGGGCAGTGGTATCAGTGCTGGTGCCGGGTATGGATGTGACAGGGGCAGTGGTACCAGTGCTGGTAGCGGGTATGGATGTGACCAGGGCACTGGTACCAGTGCTGGTACCGAGTATGGATGTGACAGGGGCAGTGGTACCAGTGCTGGTAGCGGGTATGGATGTGACAGGGGCAGTGGTACCAGTGCTGGTGCCGGGTATGGATGTGACAGGGGCAGTGGTACCAGTGCTGGTAGCGGGTATGGATGTGACCAGGGCACTGGTACCAGTGCTGGTACCGAGTATGGATGTGACAGGGGCAGTGGTACCAGTGCTGGTAGCGGGTATGGATGTGACAGGGGCAGTGGTACCAGTGCTGGTGCCGGGTATGGATGTGACAGGGGCAGTGGTACCAGTGCTGGTAGCGGGTATGGATGTGAGAGGGGCAGTGGTACCAGTGCTGGTGCCGGGTATGGATGTGACAGGGGCAGTGGTACCAGTGCTGGTAGCGGGTATGGATGTGACAGGGCAGTGGTACCAGTGCTGGTAGTGAGTATGGACGTGACAGGGCAGTGGTACCAGTGCAGGCACCAGGTATGGATGTGACAGGGGCAGTGGTACCAGTGCTGATACCGGGTATGGATGTGACAGGGGCAGTGGTACCAGTGCTGGTAGCGGGTATGGACGTGACCAGGGCACTGGTACCAGTGCTGGTAGCAGGTATGGATGTGATAGGGCAGTGGTACCAGTGCTGGTAGTGGGTATGGACGTGACCAGGGGCAGTGGTACCAGTGCAGGCACTGGGTATGGATGTGACAGGGGCAGTGGTATCAGTGCTGGTAGCGGGTATGGATGTGACAGGGGCAGTGGTACCAGTGCTGGTAGCAGTTATGGACGTGACAGGGCAGTGGTACCAGTGCTGGTAGTGGGTATGGATTTGACAGGGGCAGTGGTACCAGTGCTGGTAGCGGGTATGGACGTGACAGGGGCAGTGGTACCAGTGCTGGTAGTGAGTATGGATGTGACAGGGCAGTAGTACCAGTGCTGGTAGCAGGTATGGACGTGACCAGGGGCAGTGGTACCAGTGCTGGTAGCAGGTATGGATGTGACAGAGGGACTGGTACCAGTGCTGGTGCTGGTATTTGTGTGATGGGGCATTGGTACCAGATGCTGGTACTGGTATGCTGGTAGGGGTGTGATGGGGGTACTGGTACCAGTGCTGGTGCCAGAACTTGTATGGGTATGAGAGGGTCACCGGTACCATTGCCAGTGCTGGTACCAGTATGGGAATGATGTAGTGCATGTACTAGAGTGGGTGAGACAAGGATCTAACTGGTACTGGCAGAGGAACAACAGGGGAGCCAATACCCATACTCATACTGGTGCTTGCATGAGAAGGGCACTGATATTGTTTCCCTTACTGGAACAGTCATGGGCATATTAGGAACACTGGTACTCTTACTGGTGGTCACAGTTGCAATAGGAGCTCCAGTGCTGGTGCTCATACCCTTGTGAGTGTGACAGCAGCACAAGTATCCATGCTTGTACTGGTACCATTGTGGGCATGACAGGCACCAGTACTGGTACTCATTCTTTGCACAACAGGGGCACTGGTATTGTACTGGTACCACTGTTGTCACTGTCTCATGCGGGCATGATGCAGAGGACACTGGTATCACTAATGGCATGGGATCGGTGGAGCACTGGTACCAGTGCAGTGTTGGTAGTGGTACTAGTGCATGTGTGCAGCAGGGGCACTGTTACCAGTATCACTGTGGGATCAGTAGGATATGGTACTGCAACTGGTACCGGTGAGGATATGAACCTGGTACTGGTATGGGCACAAGGGGGCACTGGTTACCAGTGGAGGAGGAGTGGGGCACAGCAGTGGTACAAGCATAGGCACCACCTGCCCAGCACTGGAACCAGGATGGTGCTGGTACTGGTAGGAGACTGTGCACAGCTGGGACAAGCTGCCAATGCCAGCACCAGCACAGAGGGGTGCAGGCACAGATGGGCATGCCACCAGTATCAACACTGGTCCCAGAACAGCACCGGTGCCAGCAGGAGCTCTCTCCCTTGCAGGGCTTTCTTCTGGCTGGTGTCGCTGCTGCTCTCCTCCCTCATCTGGTTTATTGCGGTTAAAGCCAGCAACCCCCAGGATGAGCCATTGCAGAAGGGTCTCTTGATCTTTGGGGTGATGTTCTCTGTGCTGCTGCAGGAGGCCTTCCGCTTCCTCTACTACAAGCTCCTCAGGTAAGGGCATCTCCCACCCTGCTCCAGAGCTGCTGATGGTCCCATTGGCCATCGTGGGTGCCAGATTGTGGCTGGGAGCACCTGGGCTGGGAATGATGCTGAGCATGGTGCCAAGCCACCTTGGTCCCTGTTGGGAGCATGCAGGTAGTACTCATGTTGGTATGTTGATCTTGAGTGGGTCTCAGGTGGAGGAGCAGAGCAGCATTAAGGTCTGGAGCATCCAGGGCTGAGGTGGCTGATAGAGTGTCCCTGATTTTGGCACAGGAGGCTGTGGGTTTGGGCAGCTGCAGGATGTGTCACATCCCCGCTGCCCTGGTGAGTAGCACCAGCAGTCCTCCTGCATCTGGGGGATGCCAGGGAGGTCACCAGGCACCGGGAAGTGCTCACTTTCTGTGTGGGGACAGAGAGGGGTTGGGGATCTGCCCTCGCCTCCTGGCAAGGCTTGTTCATTTCTTAGGGATGGTTTTATGTGAGCAGGCACAGCCCAATGGTGTTTTTGGGGCTCTGTGTAGCGGCACATCACTACAAGCCCCGTGCCCTGGCCAGCCCAGGGCAAAGTCTCGGTGCAGCCTCAGCAGCTCCCAGCCTCCTTGGCACCACCAGCCTGGAGCTTGCGCTGCTGCAGGGTAAGAACACCCTGTCCTGCATTGTCAGCTCTGGAGTTCATGCTGCTGTTGGGGGAGCACCCGTGTTCAGATGGACCCTGGCTGGAGCTGGACAGGCAGACAAAGGAGGTGATGCTGGGGCTGGTGCCCCTTATATCCCTCAGCCGTCCCGGCTTGCTCAGCAGTGGTGAGGGGCTGTGGGAAGGCCAGGACTGTGTATGCAGGCTCACACAGGCCCCTGCAGCAGCTGCTGCAGGCAGGCAGGCAGGCAAAGGGTGGCAGAGCTCTGTGGAGCAGCGTGTAATGCAAACACCACATTCCATTTGCCCTGTGGGTCTCTGTGCAAGGTCTGCTATACTCCCTGTGTTGAGCAGCCATCCGGAGTCCTCCTCATCTCTAGGTGATAAAAACTATGAAGTTCACCTCTCCTGATTTCCCTCCCCCAAGCATTTTTCTGCTCTTTGAGCTCTTCCTGCACCCTCTCTTTTTCATTCCATATATCCTGTAAGAGTACAAATGCAGATATTAGATACACCTTTCTGGTGTGCTCCTCCCATGCCTGCTCTGGAACTGCTGTCCATACAGGGGTGCTGCTTGCTGTGTACCCCATGTCTTGTTCACCTGCTGGCACTCACATTCTTGTGTGGAAAATCTGTGTGGTTTCCTATGGTTTTCACATGTATGGTTTGCCTGGTGGTTCAGGGTGGTCACGTAGATGCTCTCTGATGGGTGCTGCAGCTTGGGGATGTTACCAGGAACGTGGATGGTGCAGAGTGTGACTGTGGTCCTGTCTGCTCCATCCTGGTAGTGCACCATGCTCCAGCATGCTCTCATCCCACAGGAAGGCCATCGAGGGGCTGGTGGCTCTCAGTGAGGATGGCTGCTCCCCCATTTCCATCCAGCAAATGGCATATGGTGAGTGCTGGCATCCTGACCGCAGGACCAAGGGTGATCCCAGGCCAGGCTGGACATGGTGCTGGGGGAAAGGGAGGTTTCTCACACTGAAGTGCCTGGGGTGGCCCTGGGAGGCTGAGGGCCTGATGGTGTCCATGTCCTGCAGTGGCCGGTGTGGGCTTTGGGCTCATGAGTGGCGCCTTCTCCATGATCAATCTCCTGGCAGACTCATTAGGGCCCGGCACAGTGGGCATCCACGGGGACTCACAGCTATACTTCCTGACCTCAGGTGAGTGACTGGCAGCCTTTCCTCACATCCCTGCCCCACCACAGAGGCAGCAGATGTGGGAGGACTGGAGTCTTCTCATGCTGTCCCCTCCATGCTGCATTCTGTACCCATCTGAGACCCTGTCATATCTCTCCGTGCCGAACCCTTCCTTCTGTCTGCTGTAACCCTTCCTGCTTCTCTCCCCAATCTGTCCCATGCTTGGGGTCTGCCTCAGCATCTTCCATTCTGAACCAGCAGTACCCATAGCCTGCAGGCCAGGTCAGGGTGGTGGTTCTTTGGTGACACCCTTCTCCTTGCAGCTTTTATGACCATGGTGCTGATTTTCCTTCACACCTTCTGGGGGATCATCTTTTTCCACGGCTGTGAGCATCGGCGCTGGTGGGAGATTGCGGCGGTTGTCATCATGCACCTCACTGTTTCGGGGTCGGTGAGTAGCTGGGAGCAAAGCTCTGCACTAGGACCTGTATTTGGGGTTGGTGTGGTGTGTGGTGGTCCATGTGCAGGGAGGAGAACAGCCTTCAGCACTAGTGAGGCAGTTGGGTTTGTGTATCCTGGAGCTGGTAACCTCTGTCCCACTGCACCCATTGAGGTGGTTATCACCCATCCTGTTCCTGTCTTCTCCTGCCTGCTCACCCCTCTCCTCTCTTACCTCTCTCCCCAGACGTTTTGCAACCCCCTGTATGTAGGCAGCCTGGTGCCCTCCTACCTGGTGATGGCCATTGCTGCTGCCTGGGCTTACATGCTCTCGGGGGGATCTGCCCAGAACCTGAGGCGCTTCCTGCTCTGTAAGTCCATAAAAGGGGGTGGGAGACCCTATGGGTCCTTCTGGGTACCAGGACTGGTGCTGGAATAGGGAGAGGGTGTCCCTGGGGCTGGAACAAGGGTGTCATAGAATCATAGAATGGTTTGTGGTGGAAAAGACCATAAGATCTTCCAGTTCCAATCCCCCTGCCATGGCAGGGACACCTCACACTCTAGACCATATTGCCCAAGGCTCTGTCCAGCCTGACCTTGAACACTGCAAAAGTTGGAGCATTTACCACTGTCTCCCCTTGGGCTGCCATTCTTGAGAAGAATCTGGTTTTGGGGCTGTTGTTGGGCAGTTGCCTGTCCGGGGGAAAATGGGGTGGGGTATGGAGTCTGGTCAAAACTGGCCCCTGCTCCTCTTGGTTCCTCCAGGTCTACAGAGCGGAGCCAGCCCTCAGCTGGGATCCTGAGGCCCCGCGGGATGTTCCTGTCCCCAGCCACCCCTGCCCTCCCCTCCATCCTGGTGGCAAGAGCAACTGTCACCTTCTCTGCAATACCTTTTCTCCCAGACTGGGGGACCCCAGCCAGTCCCAGCGGGGTTGGCAGTGGGGTCCAGCTGTGGCCCAGCTGTGGCAGCCAGCTGAGCAGCGTGGCTTTGGCAGCCCCCAGAGAACAGCTCAGGCTTTGGGAACCCATTTTTGCTGGCCCTGCCACAGGCAGAGCCCCAGTAAGCCTGCTGGGAAAGATGTTACCTTGGACCGCTGGAAGCCTGAGCCCAAAGAAACCCATTGCTTCTCCCGCTGCTGCAGAAGATGTGCTGTCCTCTGTGGTTTAGGGGGCTGCATCACCTCCTCGCTGCAGGGTGGAGGAAGGGGCTTTGCAAAGCACTGCCATGCTCTGGGTCAGGGCTGACGGTTGCGGTGCTGCTTTCTCCACCTCTTTGACCAGCCTTGCTGCCCTGGCAGCCACCGCACTGGCACTGGACCACAGTATCTGCAGTGAGCTGGCATCCTGGTGCAGGGAGGACGGTGCTTGGGGATCCGAGGGGACTGACAGCACTGAGAACGGGAGGAGGAATGGGAACACATGGTGTCCGAAGAAGGGTGGTGGAGGGCTCAGGAGGTGATGCAATGCTGCAGCTGGGGTTGGCACAGCTTAGGGAGGGGGTTCAAGGAGCCATTCCAGTGGATCATTGCCCTCTCCTGCACTTCAATGGGGATTTTTAGGCAGGCACCAGTCCTGATGCTATGCCACAGGGCTGGGAGGGAGAAACTGCCATTGGGCTCAGGGCTGAGAAGGCAGTTTTATCCACCGTGGGCTTTTATACCAATAAAAACAAGTACCATAGAGAAGTGGTGGTGTGTGTGGCTGGCATCACTGTGCTCCTGGGGAGCAGTGCAGCAGTGGTGCATTGCCTTGTGCTGGTGTGACTGACTGGGGAGGGGGGGTCAGGCAGTTGGAGATCCCAGTTGGCTGGAGGTCTTGCTCCTGCTCTGTTCTAATGGGCTGTGTTCTAGTTTGATTACTTTGGGATCTGGAGACCTGCAGGTTCTCCCCCTCTCTCAGGCCTGTTTGTCTCTGCTTTGGCATGGCTGTGTTGCTCCCTGGGTCTCAGCTGCAGCTGCACTGGAGCTACCAGGAAAGGTGGCTAGAAGCAGAGATGAGCTGGATAGGGGCTGACCAGCAAGGAAGCAGTGGCTCTGCCACATACTCTGCCTTTCTCCAGCCCTCCCAAGCATTGACTATGTTTTCCCAATGCTGTGCATAAATAAGAGGAGGAAGAAGTCCCAGAGCGATGGAGGGCAGGGCTGGGCTGTGCTAGGAGCCCTGTGCTGCTTGCTCTGGAGCTCTGCCCAGGGCATGGAGGCTGATGTTCTCTCTGCCGGGATGTGCGCCCATCTCCACTGTGAGTCCAGCTCCACCAGTGCCCTTTCCTGTCCCGAAGCACAGAGGCCTGGCACCATGGGAAGGTTTTGCTTTTTACTATTATTTTTTTTAATAGGTTTTTATGTTTTTATAACAAAAATATCTGCTGGGGCCAAATGCTGCCCCAGGAAACCAGTCCGTATGGGCAGCCCAAGCAGCTGAGGGGTGCTGGAGCACCTCTGGGGTGGGAGTGAGGAGAGGTTGGGGTGACAGGCTGAGCCAGTGCGGCGGGAACCACCGCAAAGGTATGGGGCTCATGCAGTGTTCTCGGTGGTGGCTGCTGTGTAGATGACCTTGGATTTGATTGGCGAGTCCAGCCTGGATGGGGTAAGAAGAGAGGTGAGTTTTGGAGCGGGCAGGGGGTCCCTGTTAACCCTTCTTGCTGCCCAACAGATTGCCCTTGACTCATGCCCATGATCCATGCTACCCCCTTGGACCCTCTTCCTGCAGCTCCCCATTGCTCACCGTGCGTTCTGGTTGCGTTGCTTGTGGATGTACAGCAAGAAGGCCAGTGCTGTGATGGCAAAGAGCACCCCGAAGAGCACGGCCAGCACATCCCCTGCAAGCCAAGCACGGGCATGTTACTGGGCTGGTTCCCAGTGGCTACTGGACAAGAGAGATGGGGCCAGGCTGATGCCCAAAGGCAGAGGGGACACAAAAACCGCAGCCTCAGCTGAGCATGCTTACCTGCATGAAATGAAGAGCTGGAGTGTTCTTCTGCAAAGGAGACAAAGACAAATGGATGAGAGCCTGCTGCATGAATACTAGGGCAGCCCTGCAAACACACCATGGCAGCCAGCCCCCCAGCCCAGCACATAGGTGTCAGGACCTGCCTTCCCAGGCAGGGACCCTCTCAGCCGCCCTCCGCTCCTTTGTGCCAGCCCTTCAATTACCTGTTGCAGCTGAGCTGGCAGTACCTGAAAGAGAGACAGGAGGGTCAAGAGGAGAGTGTCAGAGCCTTCAGGGCTTCAGGTCATGAAGACCCCCCATAACCCCTGAAGATGCTGTGAGCTGACACCCCACCCAGGAGCATTGAGGGAAGGGGGTACAAAAAGGATCTTGGGGCCACACAAAAGATTCACTGAGCCCAACCATGAACTCCCCTATGGCCTGGAAAGCTGAGCACTGCAGCACCCAACCACTGCACCAAACCCCACAGGAGACTCCTAAAAGGAGCAGCAGCATGCAGTGGGATGGTGAGCAGCTCCTTGGGAGGAAGCAGCCAGCCATTGCTGGCAAGGCACCCACATAGGGGTGGCTCAGTGGCCCCTATACATGTGTGGGAGCTGAGAGGACAAATATTTACCCCCATGACAAGCATGGCTGTAAGCAGCTGCATTATGTCAGGTATTGCACAGAGTGGCACTACCTGCAGCCTGGATCCAGCTGTGCGGCTGCTGTGGGAAAGTTGCTGCCTTCTCCCAGCAGCTGGGGCAGGAACTTATCTGGGGTGAGTGGGTAAAGATCAACAAGTGTGGGTGCTGGTGCTGGCAAGCAAACTCAGACATGACCCCATGACACTCCAGCTTGGTGTACACTAACTCCAGGGCTAAAGCAGGCAGTTACCAACACTGGGAGGTGAGGCGAAACCCCCAGCAATGCCATACACACAAGCAAGGGACCAGTAACCTCATCCGGGGGTGCTGGGGCAGCGTCCTGGAGATCCAGGAGCAAAGGCTTTGTTAAAGTGGGGGTTGTTGAATAGAAATAGCAAATAAATAAAAGGGAGTAAAATACAATGGGCTGGGCAACTCCCCCCTTGCTCCAGCCTCGGTGTCTGGAGGCTTTGGAACAGCCTCTGCGAGAAAGTGGTAAAAGAAAAGCTTGGAGGTAAATGGAAAACATGATAAAGTATCCAGCACGTTTACCAAAGATAGAGCATGCCAGCCTAACCTGATATCCTTCTTTGATAAGTGATATTCTAGACAAAGAAAATGCGGTAGATTTTTATCTGTCCCGCCTTCAGTGAAGCATTTGATGCTGTGCCACATGAGGAACTGCTAGCCAGGCTGAGGACCACGGTGATTAAAAGCCTGCAGCCATTAGCAAACTGGCTGCAGGTGGGACGGTGAAGGGAAGTGCCTTGCACTTGGTGTGTGGTTACTGAGGTCTGGGACCAAGCCTGTGTGCTGATTCTATTAGTCACCTTGACACGAGGTGTAGGAAATGCCCTCCGTTCACAGAAGGAACAGGATGTTGGGCAGAATAAAAGCTGGTGACCTCAGAAAGCAGCAACAGGCAAGAATTCAGCGATGCAGAGCGATAGTCACACTTGAGGGCTAACAGGAATTTCTACTTGTCACTGGTAACCACCAGTGCAGGAAAGACCTTCGAGAACAAACCGAGGATGGGCAGACTGGGATGCCTCAGGCAGAGCACAGCCTTCAGGAGGGGTCCCCTGTGCTGCCCTTCCCACAAGGGTTGGTGGTGGGGTGCTTGCTGCAAGCCTGTTCTGCAGCTTCTACCCAGTTTACCTGCTGTGTCTGGGGATGAAGAAGCTACCTGGCATGCTAGGACCTAGCTACTTGCTCTTGATCATAGAATCATAGAATAGTTAGGGTTGGAAAGGACCTTAAGAGCATCTAATTCCACCCCCCCTGCCATGCATCCCTCGTCCTGGTGCTCTTATTTCTGCAAGATTAAGGATAAAATATTTCCTAGATCTTTCCCGGGGCAGGGTGCAAGAAGCACAGAAATAGGGTTGCAGCAGGACCACAACATCAGCGGGCAAGGCTAACACATGCAAATGCTGGCTAAAGAGATGGGATGACTTAACTCCTGCTCCTTGCCCTCTCTCTGCATCCCTGCACCCTGAGCACACTCAACACACTCCTTACCAGCAGGCAGCTGCTTTGGTGCAAAGAAGGTGGGCTGGAAGCTCGCTAGCACCAGTCGCCCATTGAGGCTCTGTATCTGCCGGTAATTGTTCTGCAGAGGTTTGCCATCATCATTCCTCAGGCTTGTTATCAGCTTCAATATCTGGAAGGACAGCAGCATGAGAAAGGCATCCTGCCTTTGGGAGTCAGGGGACTGGGATGGATACATCGCCCTGACAGACCTGGTCACGAGAGATCATCATGGTCTGGTTGAAGACTGTCCACCTCACCGCCTGGTAGCAGGGAGGGGTGGTCAGGGAGCCATTGTAGCGATAGTAGTATTTCAGGTTGACAGGCAGCAGACTTGCAATGTTGAACCCAGGCACCCAGACTTCCTCACCTGGGAGAATAAACACCATGGGAATGAGACCAGCACAACTCCCCAGAGAACAACAAGCAGGACGAGCATGGAGATCATGGGCATCTTGGCACCACATGTGCCTGGGTCCACAATGCTGCCGTCAATGCCAGCATTGTCCTGGAGGAAGGGGAAAACACGTGCGAGCAGAGGGCACCTTGGAGAGCTATTTCTGTACAAGCTGTGCAGTGCTCACCTTCTCACATCTGTACAGCACATGCCTGCTTGCAGCCTCTCTCTGTGTGCAGCAGGCTTCCCTGCTGGGCTGCAGCCCCTGAGACAAGAGCTAGGTGGGACAGGGCCTTACCTTCTCTTTGGATTTGCTGAATATGATCAAGGAGTTCCTGATAGTACGGGTTGTCTCTTGGACCCATCTGCAACACAAAGACCCCACGGTAATGACAAGAACAGGGTCACAGTGGAGACCAGCCAGTGGTGCTGCTGACTGCAGTGCCAGCAGGGAGGTACCATTCCCTGTAAAAGCCACCCTGTCCTGGTGACACCTTCCTCCTATCAGAGTTGCTTTTCCCTCTGGATTGCCCTTTCTCTCCTCTTTTCCCCAGGAGCATTTGCACCTTTGCCAGTTCCCCAAACTGCGCCCACCCCAGTCCCATCCTCACCCTGCTCCTGCCCCTTTTCACCCAGGACTGATCTACAGGACCCACCTCCAGGAAGGCTCCCAGTACAGCCAGGCCATCCGGCTGGACCATTGCCTGCTTAAAGCTGTCATACTTGGTGTTATAGTGGACCACATGGATCTGGAAGAGGAACACACAATGCAGAATGGGCACCCTTGGGAGATGCTTGTCCCCACAAGACTTCAGCCTGAGGGAGCAAGGGCTAGAAGGAACACGATTTCATGACAAACATCCCTTCTAGGAGGAGAATACGCTGCTGGGACTGAGATAATGTGCTGCTGCAAAGCAGCAAGGGTGAGGACTCTGCTCTGGTCAGACACAGCAAACCAGCACTCTGCCTCAGATACCAGAGGTCGTACTGCAGAGCTGGGCTCAGTTTGAGGACAGGAGCTAGAGAAGGAGGGATAAAACCAGACGGGAACTGGCAGAGCAAGAGGACAGTGTGTACAGAGTAAACAGTCCCTGCAGCTCCCAAAGCAGGCTGCTCACAGCCACCCATGGAGCTGGCTCCCTTGCTCTGGGGACCACCACAGCTGCCGCTCCATCAGCCCAGGACCAGGCTGCAGCATAGGGGTATGGTCACAGGCAGGAGCCCCAGAACACCAGAGCATCCTGGAGCATGGTCTCCTCCTCACCTTTGACTGCAGGCTGAAGCATTAAGTCTGGCTCAGCACCAATGTGTGGTCTCCTACACTGAACTCCGCTGCTGCAGAGGTGCCCAGGGAGCAGGGATCCTGGCTGGGGTTACAGCAGTCACCCAGTAACAACCAAGGCCATGTGCTAGGAGCATACTGCATTCCAGCACCTTCTTTGCCCATAAGCAGGAGAGGAGAGGATGCACCCGTTGGCACAAGGGCTCCTTACCTCTGCAGCAAAGCGGTACCCGTTGATGGTGTGCTCTGAGCCTGGTCCTGTTGTTGCACCCCAGTGCAGGTGTAGCTGCACAGCTCGGTACTGCTGGGCATAGCCACCAGTGATGGCCATGGTCTGTGGCAGCTCAAGAACAACTGCAGAAGCAGAATAGGTCAGTCAACCCCACACAAAGCCCAGTCCATCCCACAGGTACCAGAGAAGGTGTCCCAAGGGAAAGAATCATCCTGGGCTTCTGGAAATTTGGCACAATAAACAGATTTGCTTTCCACCATTTGTGAGGCTATGGGAAAGTCAATACCCAGAGCTGTGCCAGTGTGGCAGGGTTCAACTTTTATGGTAACACCCCAGTAAATGAATCAGCTTCAAAAATAGCTGCCTTGAAAACACTGGGAAGTGAAGCACCCCTCTGCAGAGGCTCCCAGGGGCCAGCTCCAAGTTCATGTTATCCAACAATGTATTTAAATATAAAGAGACCATGGACAAAAAGCTACTGGCAGAGTGTCGAATACCTATGAGGGCAGCTGGACAGAGAGCTGCAGCACTTGGCGAGCTGGGACCTTTCAAATAAAGCAGCCTGTGAGAGTCTGACAGCAGCGGAGCTGGTGGCACGTAAGCATTAAATGTTCTGAAAGCATTTAGAGCTAAAATTGTGCCTCTTTCAGTGTCACAAATACATACTTGGTTTTGCATTTTACTTTAATATGGTTTAGACAGCTTTCTTGGACTTTGTGCAGCAGCATGGCAAATCTAAAAGCTGAGTTAACTCCAATAGCATGTGCAACAAAAATACCAGGAGCATCCCTAGACACTGAGAAAGGCTAATCTATCCTTCTAGGCACCTTCTCCCCCCTCATTTTTAATATCAGCTCTTTTCCTCCCTCTGTCTTTATGGGTGAAGGGTCCCTCAGTCACCTCAGTGAGCTAGGGTGCAGATTTGGGATTAACCATGTAACAGAGCTGTGTTGAGTCATCTGTGCTCTGCTCCCTGCCACTGGGTTCAGAGATACAGAACTCAAATACGGGAAGTGGGAGACTGCTCCCTCCCCAGGAGTTTATCTACTTCCACATTTCTATTGTGTATCTAAATCACTGCATTCCTTCTACCACCTACCTGAGTCATTTTCAGACCTTTGAAAAAGCTTATACAGCACACAGGCTTTATATTGCAAAAAAGGAGTGACTGTACTAATATCTTACCGCACTTGCAATGTTTTATTTATTTATGGCTTTTCATAAAGCAGACTGGTAGCTGCCAGAACAAGAACCAGGCTTCTTATAACCTGCTTTTCCCCATCACCAAGAAAATGCTCTGACTGCTTTTCTAAACACCAAGCAACACCAGATGCCAGGGTGTCTAAAATAGCAGCTACAAAGCAAAACTAGTTTAACTCTGCAGGGCAGGAGTCCATAATATAAAGCTCTGAGCATGCACAGTGTGGCTGATCTGACTGTGTATAGCGAGTCTGACCTGTTGAGTTTGCTGTATACAGAGGTCAGCTCCATTGCACTAGCTATCAGGACAAGGAGAGGCCTTATTGCTCTGACAGCGAGTCCCATTCCCCATCACCTTTCCTGAGCTTGGTGACTGGCAGACACCAGTGTGCACAAAACACTCAGCTTGCTCCCAGAAATGCTGGTAGCAACCAGGACCCATTATCCCCAGATGCGGTGAGCACAAAGGAGATGTGTTTTTAACTCCATACCTGGCATGGTGAGACCGATACTAAAGTAATGCTAATAAGTTGTGTCCAGACTTCCCAAAAACGTTCTAAAATCAGGGAAGGGAAACAAAAGACCTACAGAAATTTCTTAAGATCTTGAGATGCCATCCTGAAGCACAGGCTTAAAGAAGTTGACCCATGTTGTGTCCTGAAAGACTGCAGGTAGGTAAGGCTAAATCATGTCTGGGACTGACTAGTTCTTTGAAAATGAAATGCAGGAGAGGATCTGATGTGCAAAACTGCATTAGAAACAACACAGAACAATTTTAAAGGAAATGCGGGTTTTAACTAATTCCTGTAGCCAGCTCTCAAAGGCAGTGAATGGTGAATTCTCCATGCCCTGGTTTTGGCCCTCCAGCCAATGTGCTTTACATGGGCCTGTAAAGGCTCAACAGCCTGATGCTTCCCTTTTGGCACTGAAGGCACCTTGACTGCAGCCTGGAAGAGAATTCCCTGCCCAGAGCCCAAGAAAAGGGTATCAGGGTCCTGCCAGGAGACTGTGCTTGTGCTTCAGCCTCAGCCTGTGCCTCTGCACCCACCAGTGTGCCCATTGTTCCTCAGCTTGAGCCTCTCGTTGGCAGGCAGGCTGTAGCCAGAGAGCTGGATTGCCCGCAGATGGGGGCTGAAGATGGTGCTGGCCATGTTGATGTTGATGGGTGACTGCATGGTGCCCCTGCAGTCCTGGTAGTCCTCACTCCAGTGATTCCGGTCTGGTATGGGAAGGAATAGAAGGAATGAGACCACATGGGGAAAGAGCCAGGAAGGAGGGTTAGTGAGTGGTGGGCAAGGGGACAGGCACCAGCCAGGGAATAAGCCATGCTTGTACGGTTAGTTTCCACCAAGTTAGCTCAGGAGTAGCTCTGTGCCCCCATGTGACTGCATGCTGCTGTACTAGGAAAGGTCTCGGAGCAGGGTGAGCTGCCAGGAAAGTCTATTTTTGGGGTGTTTGGGAAGAGTGTGAGAAGATCATTTACAAGTGGACTTGGCAAGGCAAGAGACTGCTGCTCTGCTGCTCCTTACACGCTCCCTACCCTGCACAGCCTGGCCTCTGGCAGGTATCACCCATCAGGCTACTTGGGCCATGTACCACAGTGCTGCTGGGATCACAGGAGTCCACAGCCACAGGTCTGATGGGCTGCTAACTGCAACCAGTACAGCCCTGCAAAGGGCCATTTCACATGGCTGGGGTGGCTGCTTAACTTTCCACATCTCCCCAGTGCCATTTCTGGGATAAGCATGCCTGGTGTCCCAGAAACCTCCCCTTGCATTGCAGGGGACTGCTTCTAACACATCTTGGGCCAGTGCAAACCCAAGCTTATACACAGGCAAGCCCCTCACAGGACCCTGTAAAGATGCAGCTGTGCTTTAGCAGGTCCAAGCCAGCCTCTGGTCCTGAGCAGAGCAATGGTGCAGGGACCTGGCCTGCCACTGCTGTGGGAGGGGGTGTGTTAGTGTTACCAATGCAGTGATGCTGTGGAGAAACCCTCAAGCCATGGTCGGAGGGCAAGGCCAGGCATGATGGGGATCAAGGGTGAAAGAGGTGAGGACACAGCTAATCCCTGGGCAGGTCAAAGTCCCAGCACAGGCTGCAAGTTCAGCCTGGAGAGTGCAGGGTCAGGGAGAAGCCCTGCCCCAAGGGGCATCCCCCCACACCCATGGAGCTGGGGGAACACTTGTTAGAGCCCTTGTTTCCTGCTCAAATCAGAGCACCCCCCGGCTCCTCAGCCCATCTCTGCCCAGGCTTGGTCACCGGTGAAGTGATGGGGTCAGGCAGGAGGGAAGGGTGAACCACAGAGTGCGCACAGGAGCCCTGTAATCATTAACAAGGGCTGGCTTGGGCCCAGGGTGTGCTGGGTGGTAGGAAAAGAGCAGAGTGACTGCAGGGTATTTACCTTCATAGCTCCAGTGAGCGTGGCCAAGATCTGGAAAAAAAAAAAACAGAAGAGAAAAACCCACATGAATGAAAGGGAAAGGTTGGCAGCAAGCACACCTCAACCAGGCAGCATTCCCAGACCTGGCGGCAGGTCTTTGGGCTCCCACTGCCTTCAATTCCCCTCTGTGCCTTTGCTGTCCCACTTCTGCCATGCCCAGAAAAGGGGGATGCTCCCAGAGGGCATTGCCTCCTCCGAGCAGGGTCAGGTCTTCCACGGATGTCGGTCAGAGGGAAAACCCCAGGTCCTGATGCTTTGTTATCATCCTTATAATGGAAAAATAAGAGATAATGGCTTTCGTCACTGAGCAGCTCCTGCAGCCACCCCAGCACAGCCAACACCTCACACTGCCCCAGCACAAAGCACTTAATGAGGCAGGTCTGCGGCTTCCCTGCTCAGGCTCTGTAAGCAAGAGCAGCCAGGGAAGTTCCTGTCCTGATGGCACTCCTATGATGCTGAAACACTGGAGGTGTGTGGGGAAGCATCTCCTACACTGTGAGGAGCTCAGGCATTGCATTGTGCAGACACCGTCCTACCACTAGGACTTGCAGCAGAGGAAGCAAATAAGCACTAAAACCTTGTCTTCCTCATCAGTGAGTGTCCCTACTGTGGGGGCAGAAGGCCACAAGAGAATGGGCCAGAGTGAACACCCTGTCCGAACAGCCCCCTGCCCCAACTCACTGACCACCCCAATTCCCACACAGAGCTGTGTAATGTTCCTGTTGTGCTTGAACTCTTTCCTTAAGAAAAGCCCATGCCAGGAGCTCTCATGCCCTGTGTCACAGTGGCCATGGCAGGGCAGGATGTGCCCTGGTGTGTCCTCCCATGGCTGGGGGTGTCCTCAGATATAGAGGGAGCCAAGTCCCCATGGGGCAGGTCTTGAGGGAGTGACAGCACTCCACAGACCAGCCCTTGCACCATCCCTCTTCCTCAGAGATGCCAGCAAAGCCCAGGTTCCCAGCACATGACTGCAGCTGGCCTTAGAGGTGCTCCAGAGCTGCTACTCACATGCCCATGATCAAATACCTTGGTTATCACCAGCAATGCACCCAGATCCAGGCAAAGGGTTGCAGGGTTTGGATTTGCCCCAAGCAGGGAAATATGACCCATAAGGATTATGCCTCTGCCCTGACTGGCAGGACAGGTAATCCATGGGCTCCACATCTGATTTCTCCTTGCTGGTCATTGCAGACAGGCTATTGCCACATCCCAGCCCACAAGGGCAGGAATGGAGGGTACCAGGTTGGGACGGGCTTGGGGCAAAGAGGCGCACACATCTGACAGCAAGGGACAGCATAACACCCACTTTCATCAGCTCCTCAAGGGTGAAGGACATGGAGGAGTATTTAGTAGGTGCACCTCTGTCCCTTGGTGGGCCACGGCAAAAGAGGGGTGCTGCTCTGGTCCCCTTCTCTGCTGCTGACAGCAGCTATCGACAGCCACTTGCTATTAATAGGAGCAGATTCCAGCTCAGGAGTGAGAAAGGAAGAGGCATGCTTTCCCAGGCCCAGATGTCCTATGCAAGCCCAAGCTCAGCAGGATCCTGCTCTGCTCTCAGCAAGAATCCAGGCATGCTGGGGGCCTCTCGTGCAGCTGCCACAGCAAAACTGGGCTGGAAAATGGATGGAAGGTGCCCAGGGGCACCCATCATTGCTGAAGGGAGCCCAGAGGGCTGTTCCCATCACCACTGACTCATCTCTGCAGCACTTCTGATGCTCAGGAGTGATGCTCGGAGTCACTTGCCTGGGTACGGGGTACTCCCAAAGGCATATGAAGAAGGGGCAGCAAGCAGAGGGCTGGGCAAACCCACATCAGGCAGGAACACGTGTGCCCCGGGACAGACTGCAGTGCCTTCACCTTGCCTGCCGGAATAGCATTGCCCTGGGATGCATCCAGCATTCATCCAGCCCACCTTGCTCACATGAAGGTTACCTTGTCCCTGGACACTGGCTATGCACCAGAATCCAGAATACATGGATGCTCTCTGGGAACACCACCAGATCCAGTCCCCATTCTCCTGCCCTGCCTGCACTATCTGCACTAGGTGTCCATGGCTTGCACACAAGAGCCATGTTTGCTGCTTTCTAGGTAGGATTCCCCTCCTGCAGCATGGGAAATGCCCCAAGACGCATTGGCTTTGGGGCAGTCGCAGCATACATAAGGCACACAGCCCAGGGTTGGTAGGTGATGCCTCGACTCTCTGCACATGCCTCAACTGGCACAGCCTGCCCTGGCACCCCACTTTGTGCTCTGCTCCAGGGACCCTGCCTTGACAGAAAGCAGCTCCAACTTCATATTGTATATTGAGCAATAGCATCATGCTGGTACCTGCCTGCTGTGTCAGCACTGTGCCACCCACCCCAGCTCCCACATCCCACCATGCTTCCCACAGCCAAGGGGACTCTGAACCTTCCTCACAGCCTCCCACCATTCAGCTCAGCAGCTTTGAACACCCTGGAGGCTGCAGCTGTACCCAGGAGTCAGTCCAATCCATCCCAACACAATGAATTTCTCTGGGGGTCTCTTGGCATCAGAGCCAAGAATACCCATGAGCATTTTACACATGAACTGAGGCCACCTGAGTGTGTTTCTCCATCCCATGGACCTGGGTGCAGCTGCAGCCACCCACTCAGGGAGACATCTCAAAGGGTTGGGTCCCCTTGGCACATGCACCCAAGGCTGCAAGAGAGCAAGCATCAAAGCAAGCCCAGTCTGGATGCTCAGCATCTGCCCCGGCCTCAGCATGGCTCAGATGAGCCCTGCAATACTCCGGTCCCTTCCACTTGGGGGCATTCACAATCTTGCCACCCTTTGCCATGAACATTAACCCACTGCCCTGCCCCAAAACGTCGATCTGCATAATCCCAGTCTGCCTCCCACATTCCCCTCCGCTGGAGCACGTCCGCCGTTTGGAGCCAGATCTCCTTGCTGCTGAACAGCTCACCACAACAGACGTGGCTGCACCTCGGCAGTGGGTGCTGCAGTTCCCTGCATGCCCTGCCCTACCTCTGAGCACACAGAGATGTGGGGGTAAACAACCTCGCTGCTTTGATGAGCAAGAAGAGGGCTCCTTGCAGAGATCCCAGCAGAAAACCATAGTAGGGTACCAACAGGAGCTGCTGTTGGTGAGAGGGGCTCCGTGCACAGCTATGCACAGCCCCTAAGGCCCAGCTAAGTACTAAACACACCTTCCGCCAGCAGCCTGAGATTTCCCCTTTCACTTACTACCTCCTTTATGCGTTCTCCCCCTATTGCTCACTGCCTGTCGGCCCTCCCATTCTGGGATACGGGCGCTGCTGCAAGCGCCAGCCTCCTTTCCTCCTTGACATCCAACACCATCCAACAACACTTTCCTGCCGAGTTCAGGCAGACGCTGCCATTACCAGCGTGCTGCTCTGCATGTCCTGCAGCCCAGAGCAGCTTTTGGCAGGCCGAGGAGCCAGTACAACCGCGGGATGCTGCCAATCCCACATAAGAAAGGCACCGATGCAGCAAGCTGCTCCCAGGAGACATGGGGACATAGGGATGCACCACAAAACTAGGGGCTCAGGATCATTTGCACAGAGCAAGAGGCAGAGCCAGGCAATAAGTAGGCTGATCAGAGGGTCTGCCCTATGGGACTGCCCTCTCCATCCTCAGGTTTTCATAGTTAAGGGGGCACACAGTCTGAGGCTGCTGCGGGGAACCTGACTACACTGAAAGCCTGTGCCATTCAGAGCATGGATGCTGCCTGACAGCAACGTGGCCATCGGCACCTGCCTGGAATTCCAGGGGAAGTTTGATGGCTTGTGTGTGATGGGCAGGGGAGTGGGATCGCCCCTAGCTTGGACACCATGCTCTTATCAGCAGAGCACATCGCTCCCTGTGCTCAGCCACAGCGATCCTGCCAGAGCCTCCTCTGACCTCTGGGACGCTGCCCTGGGTCAATGCCCTGTGGGATGAGGCTAATTTACAGGGGATGCTAGGTCAGAAGCACCCTCATGTGCCACCGGGTACTAAGCACCCATCTGCAAATCAGTCACAGTGGAGCTCATGGCCCAGAGAAAAGGGAAATCAAGGTGATAATCCTGGTGCTCAGTGAGCCAGGACGTGCCAGGACACGCAGAGATGCACAAAGTGCAGGTCCCAAAGCAGGGACCAGCCACAGCAGCTGGGTCCCAGCATACAAAACACATCCAAGCACCATGTCCCTTGACAGCAATAACCTAATCAAGGTACCTCGCTGCAATGCTGTTCTCACGCTGCACACCTCCAGCTCCCAAGGCCACAGCACAGCCATGGGGTATGCACAACCCCAGCATCTTTCTTCCAAAGCCAGCAAGGACCCTCCCTATGGGACGGCTGTGCCAACGCAGCCCTGCTTTTGCCAGCACAGCCCTAGTTTCCCCATTCAGACACACGTCCCATACAACACTCACTTCCTTTCAGCCCAGGACACCACCCCATGTGCTGTCCATGGGGGCACAGGTCCCTCCAGAGCCCGGCTGCATTAAAGCCCCTTTGTGTTTATAAACTCAAGCCTTGGGGATCAGCCTTTAATCTACCACTGGCAGCGCAGGTCACCGCAGGGATTGCTCTTTGTGCTCCTGGGCTGTAGGGCCCCAGTTTAGGCCAGCTCCATGCCACAGGGGTAAGGGTTTGGGTGGAGGAAGGCACAGGACTAGCTTTACTCGAGGGCACATCTTTGCTCACTATGAACCCAACTGTCCTATCAAATGCTACAGGAAAAAGGAAACAATCACACACCACTGCAGAGGAAGGGCTATCCTAGCTGAAGGGATAGAAATGGGGAAATCCCAGGGGACAAATCAGTGCTTGGAGCTGGGGTATAAGATGAATAAGGGATATTAAGCAAGAGAAATGGGCTTAGCTGAAGAAGAGCATCAGGGAATGAGCAAGAAGAGGACACAGAGCAGGACAGGTCTGAATAAGAGGGAGAGAGGGATCAGCCTGCAGTGGCAAAGAAAGTTGCTGTTTCCCAAAGACACCTGTAACACGGGACTGGGCAAGCCAGAGGCTCTTCAGAGAGCAGCCCCATGGCAAAGCCTTAGTGACAAGCCCCAGCTTGTGCTGGGTGTCCAGGGGTGGGGGCCACCAGCCCCACCTTGTGTATGAGCCTCAAGGAGGATGGAGGCCAGACATCGCCCTGCAGTGGTGCTGAGACACGCAGCTCCCAGCACTGGCAGGAGCCTTGGTAGGTCCCAGCCAAGACCTGCTCCCGAGACCAGTCAGGTCTTCAGCTTCTAGTGCAGTACAGCATGGGCCAGGCTGCCTGTTCCTTACCTACACCATTGCCACTTCTCACCCCTTGCTTCCCTTTCCCATTCCCATCCCAAGCTCTGCACCCACCCATCCCAAACCCCGCTGCCATTGCACCATAACAGTATGCTGAATTCATGCTGAATGCCTGATGCCCTCCCACCCTGTGGCCTGGGTTACTTCATGTCTGTGGCAAGGACCATCTGCATCCCTATCTCTGTCCAGTGCTCAGCCCGGCAGAAGGAGCTCTGGTGAGAAATGTGATTCATTGCAATAACAAAAGCAGCTCCTGGCACCGAATGGTTGCTGGTTTACACCACAGGGCAGCTGTCCTGGCACGGGTTGGGCAACTTCTTTCCAGAGGCAAAACCAAGGACACACTGCGAGGCTGAACTGGGGAAACGAACCCACGGGCAAGGCTGGGATGAGGAGTGGAGCCGGGATCAGGAGCATCTCAGCGCCATGAGAGCAAAATCATGGCACTGCCACAAACTCCCTGCTGAGCGCTGGCAGCGCCACGGTGCCCAGTCAGAAAAGGGACCAAGACCAAAGACTCAGGACTTTTCCCCAGAAGCAGTGACCCTGGGGTCTGAAAGCCCCCACTCTTCCAGTAAGACAGCGTTCGGCTGGAAGGAGCACACCACAGCACCCATGCACGTCCCCCGTGCCCCATCAGCAGCCACGGGGCAGATCCCCGACAACTCCGCAGCGAGGCCGGACCCCGTCCTCGCTGGGCTGTACGGCGATAACGCGGATGCATGGCCAGGCACGGCGGACCCCGCTGGGAAGAGGCCATGCTGCAAGACAAAGGGTACCAGCCGCCGTCCCGCCGCACTTGGGTCCGGGGCCGAACCCTTCGGTAGGTCCGTGCAAGGCACAGGCTGCACGGTCCCTGCTGCCCCTACCCCAGCATCCATGAAGACCCTCATCTGATGCAGACAGGACTTAGTGGGGGAAAAGGGCTGGACGCAAGCGGGATCCCCAGCCCCTGGGCAGGGGTCGGGCTGCACAGGAGTTGGCGGGAGCAGGGACAAAGGCAGGGACGTGCTGGGGTGGGGGTGGGGGGTGTAGGGTGTTGAAGCTCCTGCAACTGAGCGATGCTGGGGGGATACAGCCCCACAGGGACTCCCCGCACTGGGGCACACCTTGGCCCCTAACAAAAGTGCAGCGCGAGGTTCAGCAGCCCCCCAGATTAACCAAGGGGAGAGCTCCCCACCACTGGCGACCCCACGAAAGCATTGGGCATCCCCAATCCAGCACGCGCGCGTTGGAGTGCCCTATGCATCAAGCATCCCGAACCCAGCAAAGGGGGAACCTCGCGCATCAGCACACCCCTTACATCAGGGACCCCAAACTCAATACTGGGGTGCTCCATGCATCAGACCGCCCAGCCATCCCAAACCCTGCTCCGGGGAGCCCCGTGCATCAAGATGCCCAGTGCACAGAGGACCCCAAACTCAGCACCGGGGTGCCCAGCGCAGGATGGGGACCCCCAGCTCACCTTTCCCCGGAGGGTGCGTGCGTTCCTCGGCGCCCTGCTCATGGTCGCTCTCGCTGCCGGCGGCAGCGCGGCCCAGGGCGACCAGGAACAAGAGGCAGACCCGCAGCACGGAGCGGCTCATCTCCAGCAAGTGCGCGGGTGCGGGACGGCGGCTCCGTGTCCGCCCGGCCGCGCGTACGTGAGAGCGGGCGGGGAGGAGGCGGCGGCTCTGACTCAACCGCCGTTACCTTTTATAGAGGCTGGAGTCAAAGTCTGCGCAGCCCGCCCGGCGCAGCACGGCCAGGTGAGTGCTCGGTGAGCGACCGGACCGCGGTGGGCACCGGGCTGCCCACCCCGGCCCCGCCGGGACGTGTCTGAGCACTCCGCGGTGGTCCCGGCGGCTACAAGCCCCGCTCAGGCACAGGGGTCCCCGATCCTCAGTGATGGATGATGGAACCCCTCAGTGTCCTCAGTTCACAGTGATGGGTGAAAGAGCCTTCAGCCATGGGGGTCCTCAGTGATGGGTGGGAGACCCCCCCAGCCGTGGGGGTCCCCAAACTCAGTGATGGATGAGTGATCCCTCAGTGGTGAGGTTCTCAAACACAGTGATGAGTGAGGGACCCCTTGGCCATGGATAACTTCTCTCCTCAGTGTTGGGGTTGGGACCCTTCAGCTGTAGGTATTCCCTCTCCTCAGCAATGGGTGAAGAATCCATCAGGGATGAGTGTCCCTTCAGTGATGGGCCATGGACCTCTCAGCCGTGCATGTTGCCTCTTCTTAGTGATGCACAGTTCAGAAAACCAATTCTTCCTTTTGAGGCTAGAGGATGACACAAATCTGGGCAGAAGCCTTGCCTTCCTGCTTCTCCTCAGAGGTGGTGTGAAGCATGTGGGTGCAGCTCAGTGTATGCACACAGCGCACCTGGATCCCAAAAAGCTTTGAACAAGGTCCTGCACTGAGTGTCCTTAGTCCTTCTCATGCTATAAGACGCTGGCCTCCATGGTTGAGCAGATGAGCAATGGAAGGTGGGACGGCAGGTCAGTTTCCAAGGGGGAGGAAGGTACCAGAAATGCCTTCCTTGGACACCGCACTGGGGCTTCTGCTTTTCAGCATCTTCATAAATTGTCTGAAAAATCATGTGAGCAGTGATTGGACAGAATTGGCTGCAACACTAATTCAGGGCAGTAAATAACTGAAGCTGCCTTGAAGTGTTCAAAGGGGCAATGATGGTGCTGAGTGATCAGGCACAGACTTCAGTCCGTGTTGATAGAGGCAAACTGGTGCATAGGTGGTGTAATCAAGGATGCATGGCATGAGGATGGACTTAAATCAGCTAATGCAACTCCCAGAAGATATCAGAGAGCTGTGGTGATGTCAGATCACTGCTTGCCAAGAAGAAAGTGAAGTAAGCGCCAGGGATTATCAAGAAAGAAACGAAAACCTAAACCAAAACAAACAAAAAAGCCACCTCAACTTGCTGTTGTATAAATCTTGGGTGAAACCTCTTCTCAATTATTACACACGGGTTTGTTTCTCCCATCACAAAATGGTCCAAATCAGAAACATCACGCACAGGGCTCCAGGTCTGCTCAAGGACAGGGATGGTTTCCACATAAGGAAGGAGCAGAGCAGGTATGGCTGCCCAGCCTGGTGAAGTGAAGTCTGTGCCTATAGCTTCCCAGCTTGAATGGGATGGGAGAACAGGGAATGAGCACTTGCTCCCTTGGGATGATAGATTTATGGTGCCATCAACCAAAGTCATCAAGCAGGAAATTTGGGTCCAGCCAGCAAAACAGTTTTCTATGTGGTGCAAAAGGGAATGGGGAAACTTGTTTCCCAAACACGCGATTTGTGCACATACAAGAAGGTATCGGACAAGTTAATGGTCTTCATGCTCCAAGGTGCTACCAGACTTTCAGCTCTGTGCTGTGTGCACTATGGGCCAGATGCCTCTGGTAAACCAGTTTGCACAGCTGATTCCCAGCCGAAATCACTGGTCATGCCAGCATCCTCTTGCTGAATACGGTCAGAGCAGCCATGTGAATACATCCACAGATGTACCATCACTGCAAAAGGGCTCACAACCTGTCAAGGGCTACAGAAGATCCTGCCCTGCCTCTGGTTGTGACCCCCTGGTAGGATCCCACCTGCACTCCCATACACTCTATGATTCACCCTACCGAATTAGCAATCATTTAGGTTGGAAAAGACCTTTAAACTCATCAAATCCAACCGTTAACCCAACACTGCCAAGTCCACCACTAAAACATGTCATTAAATGCTACACCTACATGTCTTCTAAATACCCCCAGGGATGGTGACTCCACCACTTCCCTGTCAAGCCTGTTCCAATGCTTGACAACCCTTTCCATGAAGAAATCTTTCTTTATATGCAATCAAAACCTTCCAATACCAGATAAACTGAACCATAAGACAAGAAGACATTTATCAGGGCTGAAGGAAACAGGTCTGTGGGGGGAAAGCAGACTATAAAACACAACTGCTAAGTTGTTTCCTTCTCATGTTCCTGTGGTTTATCTTATTAATGATCTTTATCATGAATGAAAACAAGAAGGCAGCTGCATATGACAGAGGAAGCACAGGCTCTGTCTATCCCTTTTTCAGGACAAGCCACACGTGGTTCCAACCTCACAGATCAGTATACCCCTTCTGTTTGCTTCCCCAGAGAGGTTACCTGGCTCTGTGCAGGGAGAGTAATGGTGGATTCATCACCCTTGCTGCCTTTCTTTCTTAGGTTTTCTTTCCTAGGTTTCATTGTCCTCCCTCTTCATTGCTCTTTGAAGCTGAGCTTATCATATCACAGCAGCTATAATCACACGTGTCTTCTTTCCACCTATGATCTCTTATACTTTGAAAGCCTTTTTTGTAGAGATGATACTTAGCAGCTGGGAACACTGCTGGAATGAAAGGTGACTCCATCATCAGGGCACTTTGTCTGCATCTGCCTTCTGGGAACGCTGGTGATTGTGAATCACAGCCCCAACCCACAAGCCTTGCAGGCCAAGTGGAAGAGCACAGTGTTTGTCCTCTTGTACAAGGTTCACACCATGTAATACCCTCACCAAAAGATGTCCCCTGGGCTTCTCTGATAGGTGTATGTCAGAAGAGATGTGGTCAGCTGGATTCAGGCCCCTGAGAGCAGTCCAGGTCTGTGCCCTCCTTCGTTATAGATATCTTGAAATGAACAGCATCAAACCTCTTCTTACCTCATCATAGGTTCAGCTTGAGGCACAAAGCACTGACTGATGTACAAGGATCCTTCTCTGATCCCCTGCAGCACAAGATGCACTGGACTGAGCTACAGTGGATGTAATTCTGGAAACACTGCCTGGTCTTGTTTTAACTCCAGTGCTGCAGGAAGGGTTAAACTCTAAATGCTTGTAAAAGGGTTTATTCTCAGGAAAAGGATGTCATTCCTAGGAAAATTAACTCAGGCTATGTAAAGGCTTGGATGTTCAGAAGAACCTTGGGATTCTGTGCCTGAGTCAAATTTGTACCAGTAATCCTTTCCCACAGGATATACTGAAGAATTCCTGAGCTTTTTTGAGTGTTTATTGTCTATTACTTTTAATACAACAGCAGCAGGCACTAGTTTGTCAGTGCTGCTGCTGTGCCTATTCATGGCTTAGAAGTTCCCTGGGTGACTTCCAAACAAAACCATTCTGACCTATGCCATTCCCAGAGGTGAATCCCCAACACTGCACTTGCAGTTTGTGTTTTGTTACTGAGATTTCTTTAAGTAGCAAATATTACCTAAATTGCCTAAATAATAACCTTTCCTTCATGGTGATCAGACTTTGAAATTACTGAAGCTGCATAAAATGCTTCCTACCAGTTGTTCTTGTTTTCATCCCTATAGCTGTACATTTGCTGTGCTGGTACCATTGGTCGCACAAGCCCTCCACCACCACAATGCATCCCTTATCTCCAGTGAATAAGCAGCTTGCAGTGAATGGCAAGGAATATTTTGAGGCAAAAGTGTTCAGAGTGACCCTAGAGCCTGTGTTATGGGGCTCTAGACCCGGCGTGGCCAGATCCTGGTCTGGTTTCCTCTGTAACTAAACTCTAGAAAGCAGATAGCCTGAGAAGCCAGTTGGCCCAAGAGATTCTGGACTGGGGTCACCATGTAATATTGCAGCTGCTTTGGAGCTATGAATTCTAGCAGCTCTAGTAGGGATGGTTTTAAAATACACATTTTTGTGTTTCTAGATACAATTATAATGTATAATCAAACAAACAAGCAACCAAACCCCAACCAAACCCCAAACTAATCTTCAGTAACGAGAAGCCCCATTTCATTTTAATTTAAAGTGATTTGCTTCCACATATCAAAATACCAAAACTTCTGGAAACTTGAAAGTCCGGGTCTACATATCTACATATGAGCCTCTCTGATAGGCAAGCAACCTCTCCAGCAGCTGCTGCCAAACACCAGCTATAGTGTTGTCCCAGCAGGATAAAAATGTACAGACTGAGAGCTGGCAAACGCTTCCAAGAGCACTGAGCTGTGCCTCACTCTCTCAAGCAGTGAATAATTCAATCTTTTTAATTACAGCAAACAGAACAAGATTTTACCTATGGCTATGTGTAAATTAGGACTGACAGCACTTGCCCGGGCACTAAGTCTGATCCCTCCTTGTTAAAAAGCAGCTACGTGGCCTCCCTCGGGACTTGATGAAGCTATAGATGGAATTCATGGTACTTCTCCTGTGGCTTATTATAAAACCTATGAATCTTATTTGATTTTTTTCCCATTAAATTATACTTATTTGTTCCTATGTGAAGACTGCCCTTTTGGTAGCATTTATTCCCTGATGTATTTATAGGCAGCAACTCTATCCCTCCTTAAACTGTGTTTTGAAAGGTTAGACAGAAGTCCAAAAGAGCTTAGCTTGTCAGAAAATCAATACCCCTTCTTCTGGTAGCATTAACCCTCTGCACCTCTTCAAGATTTAGTTAATCTTTCCTGAATGTACACACTCTAAATTATACATTAAACCTATACAGAAAACACTTCTCCTACTGCTACATGTGAAACTGCTCATAGCAAGCACAAAACCAGACGGCTTTCCTGCTCTTCTTCATTTTCCTACAGTGGTTTATACTAGGGCTTGTCATTTGCAGCTCATTGGCACTCAGGAATATGAGGTTTTGTGCTGCTATAGACAGTCTGCACAGCCCTGCTTCAATAGCTTGATTTTCAACTGCAAAGTCATGTTTCCAGCTTCATGTCATTGGCAAATTCTTTTTAAGGTCCCTAATGACAATATTTATGAAAGCAGGTCCTAAAACCCACTTCACTGGGTTTCAGTAATATCTTTACCATTCAGTACCCCTTTTCTTGAGATGATGTGTATCATTTTTCCCTATGTTATTGAATCTTTACAGCCCTTATCCTTTAGTTAATATTGACACCTGAAATTACTTTGGATAACTTAATGAAATCTGAACACTTCCTTTGTCAAAAGATATACTAGATCAGTGTGGTACAAAATCACTGTAGGAAATATGTATTCCATTTTATCCTTCTTCCTGCTTCTCTGTAACTTTCCTTCTCCGAAAGATATCCAGACCCCTTTTCTCTGCTAAAAGCAAAGTACATTTATTAGTCTCTCATGTGTCACCACCTCCAGCTGGACACCAGACCTGAAAACTGATTGTTGCTTCTTTCAGCTCCTGGGTTGTGAGCTCCAAATCTTTGGGATAGGTTGATCTCTGCGCCTTCTTTCTGGATGGGGTGGCATGTCCTTATACTTGCTTCTTGTTGGGTCATCTGCTTCTGATCCTGTGTCTAGAAACATGGAGGCAGATACTTCCTCAGAGTCACACCTAAAGTTTAATTTTTAATCATTATCTCATTTTAATAATTTTAATAATTTCAATTCCCCCCTGTTTTACTCCCAGTCTCCTTCAAATACTACCAAAGACCTTTTGTGGAGTATTAGATCTTCCTCTGCAGGGTATCAACTGGGAACAATTCCCAGGTTTTTCCACGTGCATCTTCACCTCCAAGCCACATCATTCTTACTGATTGACCGTTTTTACTACTGGTAGCAGATTCTTTATTCATTCTTGTCATCATTCACCATAGTTATGCAACTCCCAAAAGTTGGTATTATAAGATATTTATACATTATTCAGGACACAAGTTTCAGACGGCTTCTGCACTGAGTGAATAAAAAATTCCATGCCACTCTTCATTCCATGCCAACTCCTCGTGCTTCTCAATCCAGGTGACTCCATTAACTGGTTTCTGTAATTTATTTCCCTAACTGCTGTCCTTGGAATTAAGAATCACGACTGTAAACAGTAGTAACCTTATACTTTATATATATAATTAAACTTATATATATATAATTAAAATTTTCCACTCGATATAAGGTTATTTTCTGTAACCAGTTAGTATACAATGATTTCACCACATCCAAGAAATGATGTTAATGACCACCAACAACTGAGGCTATTTCCCGGGATGTTTAAATTGAGCAAGCAGTGGCTGGTGCAACTCTCTTTGCAGCCACTAGCAAACTTGACTGTGTTATAGGAAACAGCCATGCTTCTCCCCCATCTGTTGCTGCAGCATTAACTTGCATTAGAGAAACAATGAATAAGAAATGAGCAGAGTTGAGGATCTTGTCTGTAATTTACAGAAAGTTGTGAAATGCTTCCTGTTAAACGTTTCCACAGAACTGCAAACTTCATACCCCTGGAAACCAAGTATGTTCCACTCCTTAAAAGATAGTTGGTGCTGGTTAGAGCTACTCAGACAGATCACTGTCATCAGGAGTGACTACACGGTGTCCTGCGTGGTGACTTTTCTTCCCTCAAAGCTTCTCCAGAAAGGGAGATGGAGTAACAAAGCCTCTGTTGGGGATATAAGACCACAAGCCATCTATCTAAAGGAAGAGGGATTCATGGGACAGCAAGTTAAAAATAACATCTCTGGATTCTTGTGACAGCAACCTAAAGCAGTTAAAACATAATGGAAAGTACCTGGGATGGAGGTAGGATTCCCCTATGGCAGAACAAGCAGAGGGGCTCATGCTTGGAGACTCAGAGCTGTGAAAAGGCTCAGCAGGCCATCCTGCCTTCCCCAGCCACCCGTGGCACCAAGCCCAGCAGCTTGTGCATGATTCAATCTGTGCTTCTGAGAAAACACATGGTTTGGTCAGAAACCTCTGAACAACGAGCTCCAAAATCTTAGGGAGACTTGGGGTTTCTCTTAGGAATCTTCTCCAATGGATGCCAAAATGACATGTATCGTTTTTTCAGTAGGCTGACCATACTATTCTTTAGTGCTGCTGGCCCAGGATTCTTAGCAGCCCCTGTGTATTTTCCTATATCCTACTTGAAGGACCTCTCAATATTCACCTTGATAAACTGATCCAATGAAGCCCTTTAAATTCCTCTCTGGAGGGCACTTTCCCAGACTTAAGCTGCCTGTAACTTTTTCCTGTGCCCTCTCCAATTTTCTATCAAAGTCAATTCAGAGATGTGGGTGCCAGAACAGGACCCTTTACATCAGTCACAGCCTCACCAAAACTGCTCATGGAAGAAGAATCCCTTTCCTGTTCCCACTTACTTGTTCAAGATCCTTGGCTGGAAATGCTTTATTCGATCCTCCTGGCACAGCATCCTGGCATGAATTCATACCGCTCTGCCCATAGGACTCAAGACAATTTCCAGCACATGGATTTCTAGGAAAAAATTTCTTAATCTCCTAATCCTGTCTGCTCTCTGGCCACATGCATGGCTTTCATGGGCCATGATTTCAAATAGATCCAGGCCACTAAGGCCTCACACTAAAACCTCACTTTACCAACCTTGGAGCGCAGCTGAGATTTTTCTGGAGGGCTCTTTTATTAACCTCCAAAACAGAGATCACCCCCACCTAGACCCAGTCTCTGAAGGACTCTTGACAGCAAGGCAGGCTGTTCACAAGGAGGGGAACTGTTCAGTTGTCAAACACCTCCAGAATCCTGAGCTCTGGAGCTCAGATGTCTTGAGCATCTCTGATGCCACTTGTGTGGAAACCAGTGGATATAAAAGAGGAAGTCTCTTTAACATGTAGCAGGGCAGGATGCCACAGGGTCAAGGGAGATCCAGTGCACTCTTTCATCTCTATTCTTCATCATCATGATTTTCAGATAGATATGAGCTGGCAAAAAGGGCTGAAGGAAAGGAAGTCAGATTCACAAATGACGCTCACAGAGTTGTGACACTTGAAGGGAGAGCCAAGAGCGCGGTCAGAAAGCTGTACAGAGATCATGAGGCTCTGTCATATGCTGAACAGGCTTACCCAAGGCATCTCAGTGCATCACAGCACAGCACTTGCCTCCTGGGGTGCTCATCTCCATTCTGCTAGCACACATCCTCCCTGTGCATTGATGCAGCTTCAGGCACGCAGCCACAGACTGAAGGCTGCATCTTTTGCTGAAGGGCTCTGGTCAGATGCAGGGAGATGCAGAACATGAGCAAACATTACTCATGGCCGTATGGCTTAGTTGGCTGAATCAGGTTTATAAAAAGTTAACAGGTCTTAAGTCCCATCAGCACATGCCTTGATCTCCTGCAGCCCATGCCCTCCTGCATGCAGTGACAAGCAGCAGAGAGACGGAGATCACAGAAAGGATCTGCAGCCAGAGCTCTCACTGACATGACTCCCTGCAACACAATGTTTCCTGGGTGAAGCCCACAGCCATCGCTGCTGCACAACAGTGCAAACATGAAAGAGCTATAGATCAAACTAGCTGGATGACTCTGCCCAGCACAGTGGAACTGCTGGGGTACAGTGTGTCCCCCACCACAGGGGGGTGAAAACTTTCTCATGTTGCTGTACACAGGGGTGAAGAGAACTGGGAGGTGAACCCGCTCATCACAGTCACAGAGCATTGCTTTCTGCTGTGCAGCACAGTGTGGGCTTCATGTGTCTGCCCTGAACATCCGTGGCCAGTGTCCATGCACACATGATCTGGAAACAAATACTGCTGTGTGGCAAATGCAGCTTGCAGGAGGCCATCTAATTTATTAGAATAGAAGCAGTATCGCCAAAACATGGCTTCTTGTGCTGAAAGGTCCAGCACCCTGCCCTGCAAACGCCATACCACTGCTTACCTCCTCTTTAGAGAGTTCAAGACTTCACAGACCCCAGGCCAGAACTGGCCACAGCTCCGTGACAGCCTTACATCACCATGGAAGGATCCCAGGTGTTTCTGTTTCCTGTCTGCTGCTGAGTGCTGGCATAAGGTGATGCTTCACCTCTTACCCAAAGTGATGCAGCTCTTTAGGAGACAGCAGAGCCCAGAGAGCTTGACCAGAGGGGCCTGTGCAAAGCATCCCCCCAAGACTGAAGGTTGAAGCTGACTTCTGCTGGGACAGCCCAGCACCTCCAGGGTGAAGCCCTTGGGGAGCCGTCAGGACTGCACAACCAGCCCCTGTCTGCATCAGCTGCATGACACTGGGGCACTGTTTTAATTTAAAATGGATTAGGCTTTGTTTTCTTTTTAGCACAATAACATTGCACGCATTGTTGGGCGATAAACCCACAGATAACTGTGCCAGCAGAGCGTTGGGGTGGACGTGATCAGAAACACAGTATGAGCTGAGGTGGCAAAGAGCAGAGCAGAGGAAGCCTGTAGAAATGTGTGCAAAGGGAGCCCTTTTCACAGCCTCCAAAAGGCTCCTTCCTGAAAGAGGGTGGAACTGGAGCTGCTCAGAACTGGGAGGACAGCTTGAGCAGGACACGGGGTGCAAGGCAGCAGGGATGTGTATAAGCCAGCTAAGCCTTGTGTCACTCTGACTCACAGCCGTGCGATAGTGATGGCACTGAGGACACTGAGTAGAGGAGGTGAGGATGTCCCAATTCACCAGAGAGTGTATTAGTAAATCACTGTTTTTCCCAAGCTGGTTCTGCCTCTCCCCACCCGCCCTCCTCATGATTTTCCTGAGCTTAATCTTTGCATTTACTGCTGGCATACAAGGGAAGCATTGCCTGAACAAGGTGTTCTGGCAAAATCATATTGTTTCCCAGGATTCTTGGCAGGGCCTGGGTATCACATGCACCAGGTTCCTTCACTACCCTAATCTGTGCCTTTCTGGCTGGTAGCAGAGCAAGGCAGAAGGGATGTTTTTCAGCAGTGCTGACCCTGAGCTGCAGGAGGGGCTCAAGGGCTTTGGGGTGTCCCTGGGCCACACAGCTCAGTTTGGGAACATTTATGTATACCCCTGTAACTGCAGTGCTAGAGACCAGCCATTACTTCTGCCTCTTGCAGAATCAAAGGACTCCCTATGGAATCCTCCTGCAGCTCCATTAGCTCACCAAACCAGTGTTACCAACCAAGCGGGCCCTTGCAGATCTCTGACCCAGTTGTGCTTCGATCTCCTTTACGGTCACGTTGACTCCTGGCACATGTGCTGCCTGAGGAAGCTGATGCTGCCAGCAAAATGCAGTCAGAGTGCTCCCAGGATGCTCATACAGCAGCTGCAGATGTGATCCCATACAGCTCTCTGTACAGCGTTCTCCTGTTAAATTTCTCACCTGAAACTCTTTGTAACCTCTCACAGCTTTTTTTAGCATCAGATTTGCTGCTGGCATGCTCAAGACCAGGCATCCCTTGCTTCAAACACTAACAGAAAAAACCAGAAAAGCTCTGGGCTTCCCTGGGATACTTTGTCACTGCTAGAGGGACCGCATCTCCATGTGGGCAAGGACTGCAGGAGCTCCTGTGGACGTGGTATAGGCTGGGGCTCAGAGCATGCTGCAACACACTGTGGCAAGCATAACCAATGGTGCTGTCCCAGGCAGGTATGTGGTGTAAAGGGAATCAGGGGTGGCATGAGAAAGTCCACAGCCCCACGCAACACCAGTGTCCACCTGCCCTGACCTGCCAGGAAAGTGGGAAAGCACAAATGGGCAGGTCTGTGCAGGCACAGCAGCAATGTGTTCCCTTGGGAAAGATGCCTGGTGGTATCGGCAGCCAGCCACAGCCTGTAGAACATGACCAGAGGAGCAGAAGTAGGGCAGATGCTCTGCACAGTGCAGATAGGAACAACATTCCCATGCCACTCAAGGTTTGTCCCTGAGTGGGGAGGTGGCTCAGGGCACTTGGCATAGGCCATTTCACCCCTGAAGCCTCGAGTGCACTATTAGCTGGCATAGGCCATCCCTCAGCTGCACAGACAACATGGACCCTGGGAGAAGGCCTTGCACATGATGACTGCATGAAAAGCTTTGTCTGGACCATCAGAGAGGTCTGGGCAAGTGATCCTGTGGTCTTTTATGGGCTTAATATCCCATGAATAGCCTTTCCTGGTGGCAGTTTAAACAGACCTTCTTGTTATGCAGTGACTCTTCTTTAGCAGGTATAATTACAGCAGGAATGCAGAGAGTACAGTTTTAGTTCCAACAGATGCTGGTAATTCCCTCCTCCCACAGTTGGTCTTCCAGCATTTTATTTGTCTGACACATCAGATCCCATTTTTCTACAGGGGAAAAGAGTTCGCAAAACACTTAGCAACAACAAATTAAGTGTTATTTAGTCAGGCAGTCATGGAGCTGAGAAAGTTTATCTAGCTCTTCCTGCAGAAAAGCTTGTCAGTGCTACTTCCAGCAGTTGTTGCTGGTGTACATTATATGCATCCAAGACTCAAGAGCAATGAAGAACGTTTTGCATTTCATCTTGACTGACGTTGTCCTTCCTGAGAAGCTCCAGACCTTTCAGCTCCTACAGAATGGCAGAGATAGGGCTCTGCCAAGCCAAAGCTTGTGCTGCAAATTCAAACCTAGAGAGTCCTCGGCTGCCAAAGAAAACCCCTCTGCAAACAGCAGATCCTCCCTCCTTTCCTACTCAAGCCCAAATAGATCAACCAGCTCCTTTGGCAGCAGTCCCTACAGAGGGGGACGCAGGTTACACAAGAGCAATGGGGCTGTTTTGGAGTGGGAAGAGGCTGGGAGGGACTCATTCAAGTGCTAATCACTTGTGCACACAGGATAACAAACTGGCACTGACGCAGTGGGAAGGTAAAAATGAACAAAGATGCTAATCACTGAAACTTAGAACACAGAACTGTTTTACATATATACGTATGCATATGAGAAGAGGAAGCAGGAAAGCTCTGTTAAACACATCACACGAGTTTGGCCAGTGTGTTAAGCGTTTGGGCGTTAAGTACAAAACCTGGATAACTGCAAATTCATCTGCATATGCTGCAGAGAAACCTAGAACATTTATTATAAAACTGCACACTAGTCTCTTTCCTAGGCTGTATCCTCCGTGGAGCACAAAATCCCATCAGAGAAAACCCGCAGTTCTCAAACCCAGCAGCACAACGAGGAGATTCCACCCCAGAACCAGGTCTTCCATGTCCTCTGTGAGCCTGGTGGAGTTGATGCCTTGCTCTGCTGCCCACTGCCAGGCTAATTCTCAGGAAAGCCCCCCTGAGCACTCAGCCCAGCGCAGACCCATCGCCGGCCTCTCGCTCTGGCTGCAGCAGCACCACTAGGGGATAACAGGATCAAAGGAGCAGTAACGAGCTCTGGGAACTTCCCAGACAAATGTGTTTTTTACTGGATCCCAAACGAGCTGCTGAAGGGGAGCATTAGTGCTGTCACATGGAGCACATGATCTTGGAATTCATTAAGCCTTTGATGCAGTGTTAGCACTGCCGTCCCCTGTCCCAGCCGTTAGCCATCTGGATGAAAAGAGGCCAATTTTCCTACACCCCAGAACTGGAGGAATTGCCTGTGTTTGCAGTAGGAGCTACAGAGGTAGAGCATGCGTGCACCGGACAGGCCAGTTACAGTGGTCTTCATTAAGAATGGCACCTCTTCTTGGAGCCCTTGGTACAAACATGCTACTCCCCAAGTCCTGTGAGGCTTCTTCAGAGAAATCAGATTCTTCCAGAGAAGCTTGCTTTCTTCTTTCTCTGAGACAGGTTACAGGGGAATGGAAAGTTCAGACATGGAGAAGTGGAACTAGCACTGGAAGCCCTGCATTTAGTTACCAAGAACCAGAATAGTAGCAACTCAAGTTGGATGAAACCAGAACAGAGCTGCAAATGAAATGCAAATGTTGCTGAATGTTGTTGGCTATGGCACAGGGTCATGTTTTGCAGCACTATCTTAAATACAAAGTCCCCTCTGAAATCTCAACTCTCCCTTGTTTGAGGAGAGTTTGTAGATTAACTGTGCTGTGGGTATGAAGACACAGAGGTGGCTCCATCCATAATCCAGACATTGTAAGCATATATAGTTTGCTTTTCAGACTAGAATAAGCTCAGCTGCTTCTTCACAAGAGCTGAAGTATCTGTGTAATTCCATCCTAAACATTGAGGATCAAGCACTAAGATTCCTGTGCAGCAATATGTCCCATGCTCTTAGCTTATGCAAGCAGCAAGGTGCAGAGCTGTTCTGGAGCTGGAGCATGCTAACACCTACATGCTAACACCTACAGCCATGCTAACACCTACACCCTCAGCTTCAGCATCAGGAAGCACAGCGGACACAGGAAAAACCTTGTGTTGGGCATATTGACGATGATGATCCAGGCTGGCTTCTGCAGAAGCTTTTCTGTGTTCTTGTGCTGGCAAATACTTGCCATTGCCTAGGCCACTGTGACTGTAGTCTTTTCCCCCTCACTCCCCATTTGGGATAAGGGGGGCTACAAGAATGCTGGAGTGGGGCTTTTCATCAGGGGCTGTAGTGACAGGACCAGGGGTGATGGGTTCAAACTTAAACAGGGGAGATTTAGGTTGGCTATAAGGAAAAAATTGTTTACTGTGAGGATACTGAGGCACTGGAACAGGCTGCCCAAGGAAGCTGTGGCTGCTCCATCCCTGGCACTGCTCAAGGCCAGGCTGGATGGAGCTTGGAGCAATGTTGTCTAGTGTGAGGCATCCCTGACTGTGGCAGGGGGTTGGAAATGG
Organism: Agapornis roseicollis; assembly: GCA_002631895.1. Classification (NCBI taxonomy): domain Eukaryota; kingdom Metazoa; phylum Chordata; class Aves; order Psittaciformes; family Psittacidae; genus Agapornis; species Agapornis roseicollis. The sequence continues at coordinate 53,050 of NDXB01017819.1, forward strand.
ATAATTTTAAGGTCCTTTCTAACACAAACCATTCCATGATTCTATGATAACAGCGAACTTGTAAACATACAAATGCACAAGTTATCCCTTACAGCCTCTTCCTAACTGGGATCTGCATGGAGTCGCCTCATCCAGGGGAGCCTCCAGGCTGCCCTGGGGCTGTGCAGAGCTTCCACAGCACCTTCCACTTGCCCCCTGCTCTCCTTCCAGCACAGTGTATGCAGCAGAGTTAGGCTGGCATGGCTTCAGATCAGCAGGCCCTTTCCTCTGCGGCTGCTGTCGTTCCAGCTCAGACAATATTTGGGTGAGATGATGCCTTTGGCAGACACTCAGCAGCTGAGTGATGCCCACTACACCAACCGCAGCAGGGCTCAATTGCTGGCAGACACATCCAAGGCACAAAAGCAGCAGGAAAAACCCTTTGCATGTCTCTCCCAGGTCTCCCAACACTGTGAAGTGGTTTTTCTTCCTATTTTTCCACCATTCTAATTTGCCAAATGTTTTCGCTTGACTGGAAGCCAAGCACAGCTTTGGGAACACAATCTGTGGTGCACCGAGGCTTCCCTTGTCTAGTAACTGCCAGGATCTGTGATGCTAAGAGCTGACCCCAGATGTGGCAAGCTTGATGCACCCTCCAGAACCCTCCAGATCAGCTGCAAGCCTCAGAAACCCCATGCTTCCTCCAAGGCCCTGCTGTAAACATGGCCCTGTAGTCACCAGCATCCCAAGTCAGGATGAGAATGGGGTCAGTAACAGTCCAGAGTCTCATTCAAGTGTGCTGTGCTGCTGAAGGGGCTAAAGATTGGCCACAACTTTGCTGCTGGACTCAGGTCCATGCTACTGCTTTGGGCTTTAATCCTTGGATTAAAGCTTGGATGCTTCAGGTCTTAACCTCCTCCAAAGCAGCTCTAAAGGAGCTCAAGGTGAAACTGCTAAAGTCTGGTGTGAAACCTCACATGCACTGTGAGAGGTAGGAGGGCAGCTATTAGTATGTGATTTCCTAGTGGGTTTCCAGGGAACTCCAGGTTCTGAAGAACCAAATTAACATGCAAAAGGATAATTGAGACATCCTGGAAAAGATGAGGTGCCCTTTGTCATATCTCAAAACCCCCTGCAATTCTCTGAGGGAGAGAAAAGAACACACATTAAATAGAAAACCATAACGGAGTCGATTAGATTACTAAAGTGAAAAGTGAAAAGACACCTGAACAACCAAACCAAACAACCCAAAACCAAACACCTCAAAACAAAAACCTATTTTCACACCGGAAGCTTGCCATAGAATGAACAGATAACAGAGATGTGAAAGACCATTCAGAGAAGATAGAGGCCCCTGGCAGAAAAGCTGAATGACAAATTCAGGCTAGCAAGGAACAAAGGGAAATTCCCATGCTGCAACCTCCTTCAGCAGGGAGGAATGAGGCAACCTGCTTCAAGTGAAAGGGCCAACAGGGGATGTTTCAAAACAGATTTATAACACAAACAGTAAGTGACATTAAACTAGCATTTATCCAAGTGCTCTGGAGGAACCCCACCATAGACCTCACAGCTGGTAAGGCAATGAAACCTGTTGCTTAATTCAGCCTGAAAATAGGAGGTGAATGAGATGCCAGGATTGGGCTTTTGTAAAGGTAAATCTGGAGATGTATAACTTCTGAATCTAAGTTTTACATGGGGAATTAGAAATAACACCTTGAGGGCATGTAGAGAAATGGAATTAAAAGGGACGAAACAACTGTGTCAGGAGGAACTCATGTCTCACTTCTTAGAGTGAGGAATCCCGCTCTGTGGATGTGCCTGGATAGATGGATGAACTTGGATACCCAAAACACATTCAGCAAGGTGCCACATCAAACATCCCTAACTGCTCTTCTCCACAAGATGCTTATTCCCATGGTCAGTAACAAGGCAGTAGATCACGAAAGGACAATGGTTGGAGAGGCTGAGGTATGCAGCATAGTGAAAGCAAGCACTCACTGCAGAGTTCAAGACAGATATCACAGTTGCATGATAAAATTACAAAGTCAGTGTTGGTAGATGTAGTTTACACATAGAAGCTCTATCTGCACAAAGAGAGAGTTCAGGACAGTTATCCCCACTTAGGGAAATGGCCTGGGGGTTGACCCTGTGTTTTCTCCCTTCTCTCTCAGAGAAGATACAGCAGAAAGGGGAAAAGGAAAATCAAATGCATAGGGCAGAGAATACAAGAAAAAGAGAGAAACTGAATTACATAAAATGATGTGCAGTGAGCAGAATGTTTTGGAAACAATTATTTGCAATGTTTTACAGCACAGAAACAAGGGCATATTGATTAAATAAAGACAGGTTAAAAACCAAATTTAAGTACTTTGCCACTCACATCTCATGTCTGAAGAATTAATTGCCTGGGGTTGCTATGGAGGCAAAATAATCTAGAATGGGTCAAAAGCAATAGAACACTCTTATGGAAGAGCAACCCAGCAAGGACTGCTAGGCAGAAGAATACATTGGTCAGGGTAAAACTAAACTAAATATTGCTCAAAACACGTAGCAGAGGAAGCATGGCTTTATGCCTACAATGCTCTGAGAATACCCCACTAGCCACCTTCACAGTCAGGATCCTTGCTGGTTTGACTCCTGCATCTCACACAATAGTTTCTACGCTCTTGTGATGCATCAGGATGAGCAAGTTGATAAGCAAAGTCCTGGTCAAGGAGCCTGTCCTACATGTTGCTCCAAAGCAATGGCACACTATGCAAGCATTTGGTGTGGACAGTAAAGTCAACTGGAAGATGGGAAAGTCCATATCTCAGAGATGCTGTTACAACACTCCACAGTCACTTGACATAGGCTGAAGTGAGGTTAAGAGCAGTGTGGAGAGCCTTGTTCGGGCTGAGGGCCAAATAGGTCTTTAAAACACATTTAAGGAAGGAAACATGTCAACATACACCATAGCATTGCCCAGGAAGAAAGCAAACAACACAAGGGCTACTGTTTTGTGAAAAGAGATGAAGAGCCGTACTGGTCCTTAGATCACAGGTTCATGTTCCCAAACTTCATGTCTACAACAAAGATGATGGCCAGAATTGGGGAGAGGAAAAAGCGGAGTTGGGAAAAAGGAAGGGTTTGGAATGGAAGGAAAGAAGAATGAAAATTTCTGGTTTAGCCAGCCTGATGGGGAACTGCTGGCTGAACTCTTGGGCCAAAGGAAAGCAGAGCTTCAGTGTGGGCAGATTGAGACTGATCTGGAGTAGGTCTTAGCCTAAACGTTTGCAGCCAAGATTGTTCACATGTAAAGCACAGATGGAGATGAGAAAGGGACACAAACTCCTGTTGCAAAAATAGGGAGGCAGATTAGGGAAGTTTTCTAAAGGATGCATTAAAGCACCAGGTATAGAGATGGAGTTGGAGGGGACAATTAAGAAGGCATGGATTGTGAAATAAATGTCCTGCCAAGCCTCCAAGCCAAGAGGTACCTCCAGTACTTCCAGTTCTGTGGATTGCAGATCCTTCTCAGTTCCTGCTTTCCTGGGTGCTGGCTCTGTCCAGCTCCCCACACCTAAGTTTCTCTTCCTAGCCTTTCGCCCTGAGCTCAGCTGAAATCCCATGGGGCACAAAATACAGTGTTCAGGGGATCTCAGGCCCCTTCCTGGTGCTGCCCCTGCTCACGCAGCCTGGTATTTGCCTTTTATGTGAGTACATCCCGTTCAGTTCATCACACGTCAGCTGAACTATAACATGATATAACATGAACATCCTTCCCACTCTGGCTTACACAATTTGATCTATGCTTTATCTCAGATAACACTCTGAGTGCCACAAGGCATCTGCTGCCATAAGAAATGAGGTAAAATTGCTTGTGTAGCTTCTTCTTTTCAATGGAGAATCATCTTGTGAAATCACAGAATGGTTTGGGTTGGAAGGGGCCCTAATGATCATTTAGTTCCAACCCCCGGCCACGGGCAGGGACACCTTCCACTAGAGCAGGTTGCTCCAAGCCCCTGTGTCCAACCTGGCCTTGAACAGTGCCAGGGATGGGGCAGCCACAGCTTCTCTGGGCACCCTGTGCCAGCGCCTCAGCACCCTCACAGGGAAGAGCTTCTTCACAACATCTGATCTGAGCCTCTTTCAGTCTAAACCCATTCCCCCTTGCCCTGTCCATACAGGCCCTTGTAAAAAGCCTCTCTCCAGGTTTCCTGTACCTGCCTTTGGGTACTGGGAGCTGCTCTAAGGTCTGCCTGGAACCTTCTCTTCTCCAGGCTGAACAACCCCAGGCTGTCTTCATTAGAGAGATAGTTTTCAGGGAGAAGATGGAATAAATTCTTGGCATAACTCATGGTCTCACACAAGTCTGAAGCTCCAGTACCTGACCTTCACCATGAGCTGGAAATATGCAGGCAAAGACCATGCTAGAGATGTTAAATGTGTGCTTTATTCTTCAGCAGCCTATTGTATTCCCAGCTCTTCCCACTGCTGGCATACCTTTCTCCCTATGACAGCCCAGCACTAGCCAGACTGCTTTCCAGAAACTTGGCTAGACCTTGCATATAGGCAGAGCATAGAGAGAACCTTGCAGAAATCATGCCAATACCTCTTGTTCTGCATAACCTCCTTAACCAGCTTCTCTTCCCTTGGTTCCCTCTTGCCATGTCACAGCAAGAGCAGCAGCAGAAACCTGACCTGCCAGCCCAGGCGTGCTGCCTGGGTTCGTGCCAGGCTCCTGGCTGTCCACACTGCAATCCAGCTTCCTACTCATTAAATCAGGGAAAAACCTGTGATTGCTTGCCAGGAGATGTGCCATCCACATGCACCAGTGTCCTGATCCTCCTCTGATGTTGCTTTCCCCCATGTCACTGTGAGCTAAAGGTAAAGGAGTCAGCTGCTGTGGGAAACCTCTTCATCATCTTCCTTGGTTGAGGGTTATCCCTGCCAGGCTACAGGAGCAAACACTGCTTTGCAGCTGGGCTTTTGCCCTGGGCTTGCACCATGCTCTGTGGCACAGGAATGAGGAAAGAGTTACAGAGCAGCCCTGTTACTAAAATGCATTTCTCATATGTGCATTAGTCAGTTCTTACAAATGTTTTGGCCATGAAGTGGTTCTATGTGCTACCCAGAAAGCAGGCTTTCCAGCTGCCCAGCCATGGAGGAAGCCAAGGAGAACACCAGCACAGAGGCCCAGGCTGCCCAGCAAAATGTCTCTAGCCTTGGCCAAGAAGACTCAGCAACCAGCAGCCTTTGACTGCCTAGACTAGTTCTGTCCTGCACAGCCTCAAAGCAGCTGCCAAAACCCAGCATGAGGAAGAGAAAAGGTGTGTTACTGCAAGACAGTGCTGGGGAGAGCCAGGACATCAGGCTGAAACAGCCACTGCTTCCCTGTCTGGTGCCCAGCAGTGCTGCCTTGTGATCTAGGGCAGCTCAGCAGTACTGCTCCAGAGAGCACAGGGAGAGAAATACCCCTACTGTAAAAGGCAGTGCTGAGACATGGCCACAAGCATCCTGCATCACATTAACAACCCTCTCTGGCCCCAGCGCTATCCCACGTCCCCTGGGCTGAGCAGTGCAGAGGGATGTGCAGGAAAGTGCTGAGCCAGAGGAAGCTCAGCACAGGATGTATAGGGGAGATCCCACCACAGTGTACACAGGTAGATGAGACTGCTGTGGGAAAAGAGCACTGGACACTTGTACACTGGGATTACTGGCCCATGAGCCTTCAACTCCTCCAGGGAGACACCTCATGTGATCCTGTGCCTACCCCCAGGACTGTGTTAGCCATTCTCCTCCATTTACAGTCTGTGGCCACACTGACTGCAGGTAACAGGAACAAAGAAAACACTGAGCTTCTCCTTATAGAGAGAAAAGAGATGTATATTAAAAGGTAGAAAATATGTATCAAATGACATGGTCCTGTATGGTCCAAGCCTTCTTGTTTAGTCTGGAGATGAGAAGGTTCAATGGGGACCTTATCACTCTCTACAGCTATCTGAAATGAGGTTGTAGTGAGGTGGGATCAGTCTCTTCTCCCAGGTAACAAGTGACAGGACAAGATGAAATGGCCTCAAGCTGTGCCAGGGAAGGTTTAGACTAGATATTAGGGAAAATCTCATGGAGAGTGTGCTCAGGCATTGGAACATGCTGCCCAGGGAGTGGTGGAATCACTGCCCTTGGAAGTGTTCACAAACAGTGTAGGCAAGGCTGTTAGGTACATGGTTTAGTGGTGGCCTTGGCAGTGCTGGGGTAAAGATTGGACCTGATGATCCTAAAGGTCTTTTCCAACCTAGTTAATTCTACTATTCTATGATTCTACAATTCTACCTTCAGTGTAAAGTAGTATGTTGTCCAGCCCAGACGTGCACTGATTCCAATTAGGCTGAACAAGAGAGTTTCACCAGTTATTCCTGACTTGGCTTTGGATAGGGACTGGGGAGCAGTATACCAGCACATTGACACAAGGGCAGGAAATTCCCTCAGCAGAAGGACCTTCTTGCCCCTTGTCTGAGCTCCTGTTCAAGTGCTCCTGTGCTCAACAAAAAAGACACACCAGTTCCATTCTCTGCTTCCCAACCCCAGCTTCCTGTGCTACCCAGAACAGAAGATACACAAGACCAAATCAGAGTCAGTGGACTTTAAGAGGTAGGAAACCAGTACACATGCCTTTCAGAAAACAGGCAATTATCAGATATCCAGTTTGTGACTATTAACAGTGCAAGGCGAGGGGTCTCCAGGTACACTGAAGTATTGACATGCAGACTGTCAGGCAGTGGAATCTGTGCTGAATGTGATTGTTCCCATTCTCTCCCCTCTGCCAGGATGAGGCTGGTCTGGATACTGCAGCCTCAGCCACTGAGACCAGCTGAGTGCTGCTGAAAGTTAACTTCTGCAGCAGTCCTGTCTAAAGGCACTGGGCCAGCTGGCTCCAGAAAATAAACCAAAATGAAAGAAAAAAGGCTGCTGTATGTCTGGATATGTTCACCTAGATAGCCAAGGCCCAGCAGCACCAGAAGAGGATAGGGCTGAACCTCTTTGACCTGCAAGAAAAGTCAAGAAACACAACTCAATGGAAGACATAAACAGAGGGCTCCACTCAGCAACCCCAGTACAACATGCTTGCAGTTATCCCACATGCTTTGCCTTTCTTCTGCCTAACCTCAGACACAAGGAGCATCCCCCTGGGTACATTCAATACCCACATACAGGAATTAAGAGATTGAGTCAAATGCTTCAGGGAGAGGATTTTCTCAGCTGTCAAGAGGAAGGCAAGACAAGCCCCAGCTAAAAAGCTTTGCTCCAACATGAATTCTTAGGAATGGAATCACGCAGGGAGTGCAGCAATCCCGCTGCTAACCCTGCAATGGGTCTGCAGCCAACAGCATTATTTGACCCCCCTCCACTCCTCAGCCGACACAATTCCACATTTTTCCAGAGGTATACAACAGCACCTACACTGCTTCCTCCTGCCTTTAGCAACTGAATGGGACGGGGATTTACAGACTGGCTGTACAGGGGAGTTGTGCAGACACCAGGTGCTTCAGTTAACGTCAGCTGTGTTAGAAGGCTCTTCTTGGCCCACTCCATGTACTCCTATAACTCACCCAGTACATTACAGCCTCAATAACCACCTGTGTTTCCAGCTGATGAGACCTTGTTTAAAGTCCTCACAGCCTTGCCTTTGGCTCCTTGCCTCTGCTTCCTACCCCCAGGGCTCTCTGCCCAGCACCTAATTCTGATACATGCATCTCACCACAGCATTAAGCCAGTTAGCTGACCATTGTAGTGTGCAGTAGGCCTTCTAATAGTACTTGTTCTTCCAGTCCCAGGCCTCCTAACAAAGGGTGAGCTCCCTCCAGCAGGTTCATTACTGTACTGCAAGCACATTGTGCACCACAGGCGCTGGGAACCCAAACTTACACTCATGTTTTCCATTTTTCCTGGTCTCTTGGCAGTCCCAGAATGGAAGCTGGCTGCTGCCCTCTGTTATTCCTGCTCTACTTCCAAGTAGCTGGTGGCCAAAAGATGCTCCAGGTGGAGCAGGAAGGGAAGAATCTCATTGCTCCTCCATTTCCCCAAGAAGCTGCAACTGCCGTCTGCCCTCCCATGTGCTGTTCCCTCTTACCGTGTCACTTAAGCTCTACATCCTCCGTGCAAACTGCTCCATTGCACTTCTGTACAGATGTGTTCAAGGAAGAGGAAGACAACTGCAGTAAGAAGCAAAGAGAAAGCATGAGGGAAGCAGTGACTGGCGTGCTGGCAACATGACATACCCTTGTGCACTTTTCTTTGGACACCTCAGCAAGCCTCCCCCAGGGTATCTCCCAGCCTGTCACTTCCAATGAACAGAGCCTTGATCCCAAGACCCCCAAGTAAAACCTGTGACCCAGGAGCTGGGAAACCAAGCACTACTTGTGGAAGCCTCCTCTCTCCTGCCCATGGGTAAGGCAGCTCCAGATGCCCCAAGTGGCTGTGGGTGCCAAGGCTTGGCAGAGGATATGCCCCTGCTCACCTGCTGGATTTCCTCCATCACCAGCTGTATGGAAGAGTGAAGGCGAGGGAGGGCTCGTTCTCTGCCTTTCTCCTTGCCTAAGCTTGGCTTTGTCCTACTCTTGTCAAAGCTCTGCTGTTCTGGCCAATTCTTAGTCCTCCTGAACCACATGCTTTTGAGAGCTGCCACTGATCCAGCTGTGCTGGTAGAAGATGTGGAAGGGCAGGGCTGCTCCTCTGGAGGGGTCTCCCCCTTGGCTGCTGTTTCAATCAGTGTGGGGGACTCCAGATCTTCATGATCCAAACTCTCACTACTTTTCTAAGGGAAGGAAGAGTGAATTCAGCAGTGGCTTTCATACGCTCCACACCCCACAAACAGCATAACCAAGAATACCCAGCTGTGCCCACTGCTGACATTCAGAGGGTATCATCCACCCTCCAGAGCCTCTCCCCCACCCCAGGAATCCCTAGTGTTTCCTGGTGCATGCAGAAGAGGCCAAGCCACTTGGCCAGAATGGGACACCCCACAACAGGAGCACAAAAGAGAGATGCTGCTGCAGTGACTCCATTTTGCTCAGGGCACAGTCCATGCCCCATTTTCCAGCTGCAGATCCTCAGCATTCACCTGGCCACAGGGAACAGTCAGTTTTTCCATGAAGGGCTGGATGCCCACAGCCTGGTGATACTGAACCAGCTCGGTGAGGGAGGCATGAGCCCGGTCTTCCCCCAGGATGACATAGCGTGCATTGGGCTGCATCTCAATCAGGTAGTGTCTGCAGCGGTTCTCGCCCCTGGGAAGATGGACAGACAGAAATAATCATGGCAGGACCCAGTTATTCTTTTCTGCACTTGTTGTCTCCAGAGGTCAGATATGATCAGGAGTCATGATAAGAAATATCACAAAGGTGCAGGAGATGCACTGTGCTGGAGTGTCACAAGCTGTGTTAATAGGGGATGGAGGAACAGCAACTGCCCCAAAGTCAGTGACAGGAAACCCACAGCAGACAGATCCAAACCCCAGCAGACTGTATTGCCTCCCATGCCTGTTGCCCATATTAGAACTCTGCCCCAGCCCTTGCCTGAGGCTGTACAAAGCCCATGCTCTTGTAGCACTCTGATTGCCTCTCCTCAGGCCCTGCTCTAGACTCATCTTCTCTGCTTCAAAGCTTCTCTCAACCTGGTATGCCCACTCAGCCATACAGCACAGCCTAAACACAACTGCACCCTTGGAGCCATGGCACCTCACCCCACGGATCTAGTTTCTGGAAAGAGGCAGACTCCACAGAATTTGTCTGCTACTCCAAACTGTCTGAGGCACCCACAAGAGAGGCTGAACACCATCCTCACTGGATTCCTCTGCAGAGGAGGTAATCTCCTCCAGCCACACACGGCTCAGTTTCATAGAATCATTTAGATTGGAAAAGACCTTTAAGATTGAGCCCACTTGTTAACCCAACCCTGCCAAGTCCACCATTAAACCATGTCCCTAAGTGCCACATCTACATGTCTTTAAATGCACCCAGGGATGGTGACTCCCCCACTGCCTTGGGCAGACTGTTCCAGTACTTGACAGCCCTTTCATTAAGAGATTTTTTCCTAATATCCAATCTAAACCTCCCCTGGAGCAACTTGAGGACAATTCCTCTTCTGCTGTCACGTGTTACTTGGGAGAAGAGACTGACCCCCACCTCAATACAACCTCCTTCCATGTAGTTGTAGGGAGTGCCAAGGTCTCTTCTCAGCCTTCTGTGCAAGGCTCACTACCTACCTGTATGTCAAGGTGTAGCCTGGTCGGCTCTGGCTGATCCGAACAAGGAAGCAACCCAAAGGTTTGTCAATCAGCAGGTTTTCAGCTTCTCTGGAAGCAGAAAATATACTCTTAGCAGACAGGGAGCAGCTGCCTCTGTGCAGGGATTCCCATCCTATCTCTCATGCTACTATGGTAGTGTTCTCAGTCAACAGAGAGGCCAGCATCTGCCAGCCATGTTCCTGGTTTGGAACAGGTTCCCAGATTTCCTCAGGCTTGATGATGCTAGGAGGCATCAGCAGGCTGAGAAGGCACATTACTCTCATCCAAAGCCTCTCCAAGCAGGGCTGCTCCAAACTTGCTTCAGCAGTCTGACCACTGCAACAGCAACGGAGCACATTACAAAGCATCACTGGGATGATGAGGCTGTGCACATGTGTATTTCCTGTGCTCCAGGGATGACAGAAGTAGTCAGAATGCTGTGGGGTATTGATGCAAGGTAAGCCCAGTGCCTTGGAAAACCAACAACTTGGATTACACCACTTTGGCTCTCTAAAACTTCCTGCTGGAAGGAGGACTTCCCCCTCTCTTTCCAACAAAGCACAGCTTTGTGTTTGCCATGTGCCTTGCTTCAGGCTAAAAGTGACTGCAAATCTCCAGTACAATTTGAGATTGCTCTGACTGCTTTGTTACAGAGGCTGAGTTTATGGAGAGTATGGAGGTATGGAGACTTAAATCCAGAAACAGCAAGCACTGCTTAGAACACTTATCTAATCTTCAATGTTTCAGTGAAGGATCTGCTACATCCTTCATTGTGAAGTGCTCATAGCTAGCCTGTATTTGAATTCAGACAGTTGTGTCTTCCAGGCGCTTGTTTTTCTCCTGCATTCTTGGATCTGCAGACAAAAAGCATTAACACAAGCAGAAACCTTGATAATTATCTGAAAAAAAGATAAAAATGCATTATATAAATACAGATAGATAAAAAGGCACTTTTCAGCTACTGTAGTGTCCTTTATTCAGCTGACCTGCTATGACTAACATAGTCTTCAAGTAATATTCATATTGATAAGCTGAAAAAATCCAGTAAATTATGATCTAATAAGAATCAAGGAGACTTGCAGCTTTAACAGAAAAAAATTACAAACTGGGACAAGATGCTAAGACATTAAGGGTGTCCAAATGACAGGCACCCTTGGCAGCAATGTCCCCACACAAGGCCCACCAAGTAAGGGCCATTGGCTGTTAGCAGGCAGGCAGCACTACAGAGTAGTGCTGCATAGGGGGAGGCTGCATACAGGGGAGACTGTAGCCAGAAATTCTGACATCTATCAAACCCCACTGCCTTGCTCCTGTCCAGTCACTGGCATAACCAGCATTTCTAAGATTATCACACTGCTTGGAAAGTAGTGCTTGGTTCAGTCAAGAGACTGAAGTGTGAGGCATAACCACACAGGTAGAAAACTTCAAGCATTTAAATAAAGGTTTTCCAAAAAAAGCTTGAGAGTTCACAGCGTTGTAAACAACTCCATAAGAAAGTAGGGCTTTGTGGATGTCTCTCCCTGCCTAAGGGACACAAATTCCACCTATACTGACCCTTCCTAGATGCGCAAAGGCATCAAAAAAATCCCTTTAATTTTCCCATATCCGGGGGCTTTGGAGGAATCTTGCTAAAGCCTTTCTTAATACTTTTTTTCATAGAACCATGGAACAGTTTAGGTTGGAAGGGACCTTAAAGATGGTGCATTTAGTTCCAACCCCCTCCACGGGCATGGCCACCTTCCACTAGATCAGGTTGCTCCAAGCCCCATCCAACTTGCCCTGTACACTGAACTCTGTATTCTCCCACTGTCAACTGAGGTCTCCTGACCTAAACTGAGAGATTAATTTACAGGGTAAATTTCATGTGTGCATTTCCTCTTCAAGTACTTTACAAGCTTCCCTTCCCTGCATCTGATCTGTATTTAGGAACTCACAGGGCACTTATTTCCTATGAGTTTCCACAATCTTTCTCTGAGCCCATGTAAAATTTCAGCATTTGACTCTTGTGACGGGGAGCTCCAAGCTTCTCTCTAAGGGTTTGAAGCTCACAGCCTGAAAGTGAAAAGTTAAGCAGATCACTCCCACTCCTTAAGGAGGCAAATCCTGGCAAATCCAACCTATGCAGTCCTCCTAAGGCCACAGCAGCTTCTGCCTGCATGCCACAGCCCAAACTGCAGCCACTGTGTCCAGAGTGCTCACCTCCGGCTGATCATCCCATGCAGCCAGCTTGGAAAGGCTCCATCATCCTGCATGACTTTCTGGGCCTGTGTCTCTTTGAACCAGCGGAGAGTTGCTCCTCTCTTGAGTTCCCTCATTTTTGCCTCTTCTCCAGTCTGTCCCTCTGTCCCCAGAACTGGTCGAGGTGCAGAAGGGCCCAAGAAGTTATCAAAAGGAGTGGACTGAAAGTAGGGAAACAGGGAAAATGGCCATGAGAGCAAGGTCAAAGGCAGGGGACCTCTGATAGGATCACTTTAGTAGTGATCTCATTCCCAAGTCCCTGAAGACATGAGCAGCTACAAACTACCAAACATTGCTTTCAGTTCCTCACAGGTCCTGACCACACTTTTTAACTAATCACAGCAGGAAAAAACTCTTTCATGTCTTGTAACAAGAATGGGGCTTCGTCTTCTGGGGCTCACACAGGAGAACATGCGCATGCAGAAGGTTGAAGGGGCAGGGAACCAGCACACTTGGCTAAGGAGCCCCAAGCAGAGCCAGTATCACTACCTCTGTTAGTTTGCTGCGTGGCCGTGGCACTGGTGGTTGTGGTGGATTATCAGAATAATGGGGACAAGACTGAGGGCACCTCTTTCGTGGCTTGGGGACTGGAAAGGAGATTCTTTCTGCAACAAGAGGAAAGCAGTAGATGAAAGCTAGTTCCATGATGCATGAGATCCATTTCCATGTGCCCAGGAGATGGACAGGCTCTGCTGCATGGAGTAGGTGGGAGACACAGCTTGGCAAATGACCTTCACCATGCTGTTCTGCTCCCTACAGAGAATCCACACTTTCAAACAGCAGAAATGTTGGCACCTCACTGCCCACCACATTGTTGGAGCCCCAGCTCTGAGACAGCCAAGGACATGCCACCATAACCTGAACCTTAGAGCACTTCAAGGTGACCATTGCACGAGTGACCATGCATGGGACAGCAGGAGAGGGAGCAACTCACTCTGGGCCTTTGCTTCCAATGCCAGCTGCTGGCTTCTTTCTCTCTCTGCCTCTTCCTGGAGCAGCTGTGCCTTAGCTCTCAGCTCAGTCACCAGTTTCAGGTAACTCTTCCTGCACCTGAATCCCCTGAAAGCTGTTCAGAGAAAAGCTGTGGTTAGAAAAAAAACCCCAAAAGCTGCTCATGCCTTTGTCACTCCCTGGGGGAAGCACATCAGGAGATATTCCTTTTCACCCTGTGCAAACCCCTTAACACTTGAATCACGTTACTAAAGAGCAATGAAAACTCTGTGAGCAGGTAGTCAAAATCATGTGAGAACTGTCTTCTACTCTCTAAACAGCCAGATCATGGATTTAAAGAAATTAGATTTCAGATCTGAGCTCTCATCTCTAATCCCAAGAAACTAAATAGCTAAAAAACAATGTATCACAGAAGGACCTCTGTTATCCATCAACCTTCCTGGTACCCTTCAGACACTATGAAGGTGACAGGATTTCCTTGATGTCAGCCCACAGGAAAACCTTGTCCATAAACAGGCACCACATGGTTCATTAGGATCATTACAGACATTGCAATATCCCACCTACTCTACCAGATCCTAAAGCACATGAACCTTAAAGCAGCATCCTCTCATTTCCCACTACCCACACATCTTCCTTATGGATAAGAACAAGGCATAGCATGTGACAGTCTGATGTTTGTCACACTATATGCTGCATAGCTGGAAGCTGCTCAGATGCTTCAGCAGTGCAATAACCCATATAGAAGTGAAACAGAGAGATCAGGCAGGATCACAGCCTTCTCTTGGGAGCACAGTCTTCTCGGAACCTCTGAGGTTCTTAGGGAAGTATTAACTGCCTACCGTGCATGCTCTGGAGAAAGAGGCTGCCAGACAAGGTGTTACCTGGAAAGGAAGGAGAAAACCCAACCCAAAACTTCATCCCCTTCTGCCTGTTTCTAAAAGCAGGAATGAGATCCACTTTACTCCCCACCTTTTTCCGTTCCTCAGTTCAACACCACTCACAAACAAGCCCTCACTCTAGAGGACCATTAGCCAGATCTTGGGATGCAGACAAATCATACACTTGCCCTGAGCAGCTCAGCTGTCCTGAGCACATGATTTCCCTTTCCAAGGCTCATGCTGTCTGATGGCTCTCTCAAGCTGAGGATGAGCACTGAGGAGGTGGGCATCTGCAATAAGCACTCTGACTGCACAGGGCCTTGACATGGAGATGGCGCCTGGCCTGCCTTTCTGTCATCTGGAAAGGTGCAATGGTGGAGCAAGGACTGGAAAAGGTTTTCTTTGCCCTGGGTCTGACATTGGTTTGGAGGGACTCCCCTTCTCTCACCTTTCTGTATGACAACTGCTGCTCTTTCCAGTTGCTCCACACACTTTACCAGCTGCTCCTGATGCCAATATTTAAAGAAAAGTCGTGACTTTCTGTGAAGGTGGGGAGAGAAAGAAGCAGTGAGAAACACTGTCTAAGCTTACACTGATCATCCTTCTGCAGGCCTTTATACAGCCATAGAATTCTTCCTGAAAGGAGCAAGGTAACAGTCTACATGAATAAAGCCTCTGCCAGGCCCCCTTTCCCCAGCAACAGTGATCTACACCTACCCACATATCCAGCCTGTCAGCTCTGTACTTTGCAGTATCTCCAAGCAGCTGAAAGAAAAGAAAAAAGTGAAACACATAATTTTCAACCTGAAGTTAACACCATGCAGCCGGCGGTTTTAGGTGCATGAAATGTGGGAGAAAGCGTCTCAACAATTCTGCATTATATTCTCTGTTCCCTGTCACATTCAGTAACTGGCTGTCAATCTGTAGCACTCCTTGAGGAACAGCTAGAATCACATTTGGGAACATCAGCAAAGGGGTGCCCAGAGGCAGATTTCCTTTAGCTCCCTGGCAGGCATTTCTGCAGAGACTATTTTATTTGTAGAACTGTTCTTCCTCATTTTGTTTCCAAGCTCTTTGGAGCGCACAAAAGCTGCAAGGTCAGCACAAGACTTCCGGGAGAAAGCCTGTTTTTCAACTTCAGTTTCATTTTGCAGACTCTAGTGATAAAATTTGGGTCATTTGGAAAGATTCCCCAGCACTACGAACTGAAAGCAGCATTTTAGCTGCACCATAAAGACAGCTTCCTCTCTCTTCCTGGCAATCCAGACTGTGAAATCATAGTGACACTTTTTGCTAGTATCTTGCATAGCAAAGCAGAATCAGACAATTTCCACTGTGCCACAATCTATACCCACAGTGATTCTTTTCTCACATGTCTGAAAACACACCATGCTGCCTGTTTATCATCATCTCCGTCTCCTCTATGAGATTCTCCCTTGACCTCACTTGAGTCTGCCGTTCTTATTAATTCAAAATCATCAGTAATTTCAAGGAAGCACTGTGAAGGCTGAAGGAGCTACTGCCAGGAGAGGTCTGTTCCAGGAGAACATTCAAATCCGTTTCTTAAAAGACTTTAAAATCCCCCTCAGCTGGCTGCATTCCATGCTTCGTTCTCACTATCAGTCACAGTTGACCATGGCAGGAAGGAGGGACTGGGAAAGTGGAGATGAGGAGGTGTGGAGTTGTTGCCCTAGATGTATGAAGGAAAAAGCTGACAGGGTAAGGCTGTAGAGCTGGAGGGACATTTCTGTGTCAGGTTCTGAAAGTGATAAGGGTATATTATACCTGTACACATAAAAAATTCTTGGACCTGAAACATGCTCCCCAGCTTGAGAGACACTCAGTGCTGCTGGCTTGCTCAGAATTGTCTTATCATCATCTTCTCCCATGTGACCACCAGAAAAAAGTATGGAGAAGCAGCTGGCAACTGTTCTGGGCCTCCACCTTACTGATTTTTCTGAACACCCTTGGTTGTTAACTGTGACTCCCTAAATGGAGTACACTAGTAGTTCTCATTCCAGAGGATAGCAAGGCTTTATAGCAATTGAATTTCTACACAGTAGTTCAAGAAAGATTTAACTCATCCTTGTATCAAATGCTTTTAAACACTAACTGTCCTTGCCTAGGGATATGTGCTCCCCATCACCACAAGAACTCATCCTCACTTTGTTCCTTTAAATCAGTTTGCTATGTTACTCTGACAGCAATAGTCTCTGAAGAACAAGCTGGATTGTACATAACAAAGAAAGGGTTCCTACCTTTCTTTTGTGAGGGAAACATCTGGTTTAACTAGAAGAATTGCATATCTGTGAAAAACAAACCAATACAGCAAGGTAAGAGCAACATCCTTGATGTGCTGAGTGGATCCACGCCAGAGCAAACAACAATAAATTGCTGTCATTCCCACTCAGCCTTCTACCGCAAACAAACCCATGATCTCAGGCACGTGAACTTTGAAAAGGCTGTTTCACTCCTTGCCCATATCTGGTTACTAGGGCTGCTTCCTTAACAGTATCTAACAAGTAACCATCAGAGGTTTTAACAAACCTTTCAGCAAATTCCTCAAATGAGGGTCTCCAGGAGAAACCATCTCTTCGGATACGGATTGTCTCCAGCAGTCCATTGTACCGGAGCTGAAGCAGCACCACAAAGAGGATCACAGAAACAAACAGAAACAGGTCATTAGGTCATCAGGTCATCAGCTTGCTCCTCTGCAGACAGAAATGCCTTTATTCATCCTAAACTTCTCTAGTTCAAACTGAAGAAGTTTCTTTCTGAAGATGTTTCTTTGAGTAAAGACTGAATTTACCACATCCTGTAACTCTGATGATTAACCATGCTCAGTTAAAAGCTGAAAACCATAAAAACCAATGACTGAAACAATTCCACCTTCCAGCCATGGGTACACTGCTTTGCCTGCATCCCTCACTTTTACTTCCAAATCTGGACACAGAAGTGCTCTGAAGCATGGATGACCCCGCCTTTAATCCTACCCTATATTCTATATTCTATAATTATATATTAAACAGGCCACAGAGCTTTCTGAACTCTTCTAGTAACTTTCAGTACTCTTCAAAGCATCTCAGATCTGACACAATATTCAAAGACAGTCATATCAGCATATTTCAGCTCCTATCAAAGCAATTCCTCCTTGGCTCCTATTCAGAGTTGCCCTGCCTGATGGGTGAGAACAGGCTCATCTGGGAAGCGTCATTTTTTCCAGAGTACTCCCTGACCCCCATCCAGGAGATGCAAAGGTGAGTCCTAGTGCCTGACAAGCAGATCTCACTGCGTTCATGAAAAAGAAATGGGAGAGAATTAAGATTGCAAAACCTGGACCTAGCAGTCTGTGTCACAAAATTAACCACGTACTCAGAACATCTGCATGCATAAAAAGTGTGCCTACTCTTTCGAGGTGAGACTCAGCTTCCTGCTGTCTCTGCAGCCTTTTGGTGGGGTCTGCCCTCCCCCCTCAGATGTGGCAGAAGTACCTGTAAAGGGGACAGCTTTTCCTCACCTGCTGCAGCACCACCTGGCTGTCCACCACACCCGGCTCCTTCTGGCTGTTGGGCTTTATACAGCGCACAAAGTGCGGGTTGGCAGAATACATCCTCTCCATGAGCACCATCAGAGAATGCTGGCGAGGGCAGAGAAAGATCAACAGTGCAGCAACCCAAAGTGCTGCCGGAGCCCAGTGGGCAGTATCCTGCAGCAAGAGCTGTTTTCCCATCCCACAGCAGTTTTCCAGGCTCTTTTCCATGGTCAATCCCATCAGCTGTACCTCACACTCAGAAAAATCCTTGCCCGCATGCTGGATGCTTTAACTATGTTTAGCAGCCTGGAAGGTCTGACAAAAATATCACTCATCTCAAGGGGTACTACAGGGCAGTGATACCTTACCCGGAACTGAGCTCCGGCAGACTGCTTTCGTGTGCTGTTGAACTTGTTGTCTGCTTCTGCTCTGACCTGAAACCAGATCCAAACAAAAGAGCACCCCTGCAACAAGTGCCTGATTGCCATCCAAAGAGTTCTGCTAGAAGGCAGATGGCAGAAAGGAGAGAGAATGTATATCAGGAGGGGGAATACAAGTTAAACACATCAGCAGAAACAAGCAGTAAGTGTAGTAAAATACAATGGAGAGATTGCTATCTGCTCTTAGTTTCAAACAATTTCTGTCTGCTCTCATTTTGAGCCAGTTTCTCAAATAATAAATGTCAGGTAACTATGCATCATTTATCAATTGCCATGTGGATCTGAAGTGCAATACCTTGGCTTTCACATGAGGCATCAGTGTCCCTGTCCTGGAGATAGTGGCTGGAAAAATAGAGAGAGTAGTTATTTTTGTACCTTTTCTCACAATCAACCAGTCTAAACATTATAAACCCCACTTCACGCACAAGTCTCCCTACAAATACCAAATCACAACAGGGCATTAGGTTTCACCATGTAGTAATACCAGGAAAGAGGTAAAGAAAGGGGGAAGAAAACGCAAATGTATGAAGCATACAATGCAGGCAGTATTATTTGCTGCCACAGAGAAGACAAAGCAATCAAGTAATTGAACAACCTTCCATGACTCTCATCAGGAGGCATCTAGCAGTGCAGAAAAACAGCACAGACAGCAAATAGGAAGCCTACCTACCAGAGTCAATACAGCAGGTTATATAAAATCAGATAGCTGAAAACTAATTTCAGTGACAAGATGAAAAATTCAGGGAAGTTGAATTTACTGAAGAATCTAATGAGTCTTGCCCTCCCTTAGTGCAATGGTCTCAGAGTCACAGAATGGTTGAGGTTGAAAGGGACCTGTGGAGGTCATCTGGGCTACCTGCTCAGCAGGACCACCTAGACGCAGCTGTCCAGGACTGGACAACTAACATGAGAACAGGTTCTCTCTGCTGCTTCTGAACTTTCAAAGAGCTGGGACTAGACTAAGTATCTTCAGTAACAGTGTGGAAGTGATAATGAAGAAAGACAATCCTGAGCAAAAAAGCTGCAAAACACAGTGGAGAACAGAAATACCACAAAGTGGCATGGACAGGAAAAATGAAAATCTGCACCAAAAGCACTGTGTTCAGCCAGACAAATTTCAGGGAAGCATCCACCTCACTGCTCTTTAAACATTTGCTTTCACAGAAGTCTTGGAGACTCTGAGGGCTTATCAGTAACTGGTAAAAAAGGAGTGCAATGGTGGGGGAGAAATAACGCATGACTTCAAAGTTTTTCAGTAAGTTTTACCTGAAAAACAAAATGTGTTTGAAAAGGAGAATCTCTACAGTCATTGAGGCTTTACTGCATTCTATTTTCAGTGAACATCTAGAAGCTACGACCATGTCCAACTTCATTTCTAGACTTCTGCAGCTTTCCTGAGGCTGCCAGCTGTGAAACATGTTCCTAGTACACAAGCCTCATTCCCACACTTAGCTGTTGCAAAGATCATACTTGATTCATGTGGGATGCTCTAGCTTAGCAGAATGACTTACCTTTGAACAGGACACTGAGCAAGGGGGTGATGCTGTTGATGAAGAGCCCACGGACATTGGCTGGCAAGGTGTCTCTGTTCTTCTCAAGAAAGCCCTCAGCAGTGTATTGTACCTAGAAAAAAGGGCAGCAAGTCACTGAGGCCAGCAATGCTCACACGTTTGCTGTGAAAGCCCATCTCAACAGCTTGCCAGGAGCAGCTGTTAAACAGAATGTACAGTGGCTTGCAAGTGAATTCTGTATATTGGCTCACAAGTGAATTTTGTAAATGCATATGCACCCCATTCAGATGCAAATCCTGATGAACAAAAGCCTGAGGATGGCATTGAGGCATGAGAACAGGAGTGCAGCATAACACTGAGACATCCACCTCTTCTTGTTCTCTTTTCCTTCACTGCAAAGTTCCATTTACTTTTCATTTATGCTTCAATTATTTTCCTTGCTCCCACCCTCCTCCCTTTGAACAGGCTTCGATCCTGTTGTCATGCATCCCCTTGCTTCTTTTGCTCCCTTCCTTTCTCATCTCCAGCATGTCACTCTCCTTTCTGTATTAGTTATTAATTTTTGTAATGAAGAATGTCACAATAACTTAGTCAGCAATGATGAGATTAGATTATTAAATTGCATACTACAATGACCTTAATTGTCATGTTTGGCCCTGCTCCAAAAATTATTTCCAATCAATTCAACATACTTGGGCCAATTCTTTCAGAACGGTGGAATTAAGGTTAATGTGCAATAGTCCTAAGCCTTGAGGACTCAAGCTGTTTAGATACCACTGAATGCATAAATTAAGTGCCCTCATTTTCAAAATATTAAGTACTTGCTCCTCTTACTGTTTTGCTCAGTGTTGGCAATAAAATATAAGTGGCTGCTGTAGAACTCAATAGAGCAATAGATAAAGGTAAAGCCTTTAGGCTGTCCTTTGGAGCTGCACAGTGGATGCAAGGCTTTTATTTTATAAAGGACTATTTTAGCTGCAATAGAATGATGATGAATACAGCAGACTCTTCTAATAACCGGTGCTTCCCAGTAGTAGCCCCACTTCTCTCAGAGGTCCTCTCTTCCCATACTTTCTAATGAAATCCCAAGGAATCCTAGAAAGGCAGCTCCCTGGGAACACATCAGTTCTGCAACTACTGTTGTCAGACCATACACTCCTTAACATAAAGCCTTATTTGTCACACATACTCCCCCTTCTACATATATTACAACAGAATTCTTTCTGTAAATAATACATACTTTCCCAGCATAGTGAATGATGCTGAAGGCCAAAACATGGCCTCGGCCTGGCTGGAAGTGTAAGCTCCCCTTGAAGCTGCTGTTTAGTTTATCCACAAATGTTCTATCCGTTGCCTGCAAGAAAGCAGATTTCATAATCAAATGGTAAGGCTGCAACAGAGACCTGATCAAAGCACACTGATGAAAACAAAGTGTTGGAAGTGTCCTTGGCTGTGAACAGGTTTGGATTTAGTCCCTTCTTGACTCTTCATAGGAATGCCAATGTCATTAGACTGTTCCTGATCTGGCTGTCCTCTCTCATCAGTCACACATGAGGACACCTCTGTTCATCCTGCTCTTTAAAGTCACAATTCAACATAAGAGCTCTCTCTGCAACTCAGATATTTAATGCTACATCCCCTCCTATTATTTTCTCTGCCCCTTATCTCATGAATACCTGTGGGAATGCACTTTGCTCATCCAGAAGGGACAGGAGTCCAAGTGGTTTAGCCAGGAGAAGATCCTGTGGGAAAGCAGACACATTATACATATCTAAAACAGTACATGGCATCCACTCTCAACCTCTGAAGAGGTTCTTCCCAGGTGTATTGCCTCCCATGATTAAAAAAAAAAGCAAGATTCCTCTTTTGGCTGTGTAGAGCAATTCTCTTCTGTCAGTCCTCTCACTCACCAGAGTAGGTTCATTATTGTTGAATGTTATAGTCTCCCAAGGCAGGTCTTCTTCCTTATAGGCAGCCTGCTCCAGCTGGAAAATGTGCTGAAACAGAGAAAAAAAGGGGTTGGAGCACCCAGAAGCCTTGGCTGGACAACCCATCCTTCCTGCCCTGAACAGAGGACAGATGTGTGGCTCTCTCACCTATGGCATAAGAGGCCCAAGATGGAACTGCTGTTCTGTAGGCTCATCCATGAGCCTGTCACTCACTGATGTCTGTGCATAAAGCACGAACACTTCTCAAGAGTGTAATTGCGTCCCTCTGCCAGCTTTGCTTTGGTCACTGCTTGACCCTCCTATTTTCTCCTTCCCTGCCTCAGTGGATCCCCTGCCACAGCAGAGAAGGTTGCTGCTCTCTTCCCTGCTTCACTGAACACCATTTCTGTCCTTACAGGCAATAGACCTGTTTTTCCCACAAGCACTCCTTTATATACCAGATAGATCCGTGCTCTGTTTTCTCTGCCACACAAGGTGAGATCATCCACATCAGACTTACATGGTTAAAGAAGTGCTGCAGCTGCTCATTGGCCAAGTTTATGCAAAACTGTTCGAAACGATTCACTGCAAAGTTTTCAAAACCAAAAATATCCAAGATGCCTAAAAGAGGGAAGATGAACACATCATGAAGCCTACAGCCCATCTGATAGCTGCATACCTCAACATCTAATTAAATCTCCTATCACCCAGCTCTTATGGCACAGGGAAACCCCACAGAAGTTACCAGTGTCACCTCTCTCTTGTAACTCTGCTTGGAGAGCTAATTAAGAGAAGCCTTGCTTGCATCACTGCCTCCTCTGCAAAGTCTGTACCCCAGAACTAGAGCCTCACAGTTGTTTCACACCAACCAACCACTCAGAGTCGGCTAGAGCCCCACAGACTTCATGCCAATGACCTATATCTCTAACATGATCACATCTTTGATAATGGATTCCTGCATGCACTCTCTGCAAAACCTCATATTGTGTGTTTTCCTCATTGTGGCTGAGGGATGCACACCTGAGGACAACTGGAGCAAGGCTGGCAGAACTCACCAATCTCCCCCAGTTCCACCTCAGTATCCACGTTCTCAGCCAGCAGCTCATTGATCTTGCAAACAATCCAGCCAAATACTCGTGCGTATGCCACCTTTGCAATGGAATCCCGAGAATCTGCACAGAAAGAGCAGCAGCTCACTGAAGGGCTCCAAAGGAGAGCAGGAAAAAACAGCACATAAGCTGTCTCAATGCATCCACCTCTAGAGAAAAAAATTCTAGTGGTTTATGAAGCTACTTTAAAGATCAGATAAACATTAGGTATCTGTCTGAGTGCCCCGACCTCTGTAAGCTCAAAAAGAGCTCTTCCATTCCAAGATCCTCACAATCTTTCTACAAAATCAGATATGACATACTAGGGAAATTGTGAGATCTAATCTAAAATGGAAAATGTAATATAAAATGGAAAATTTCCTTTCCAAAAATGTCCACCCACTTTTTAGAATACCCAGAGACTTGCTTTTCCCTCTGCAGGTCTAGTGAATATGGATTCCACCACCACCACCACCCCCCGACTGATAAACCAAGCTCCAAGTTACACTTGGAAAATTGAAGGGTTCTGCTACTTTTAGCCCACAGCTGACAACTGTTGAAGTGCTGTGGGCAAGAGCAGGATACAACTGATGGAAAACTTGATGACATTCTAAGAGAAAGTTCAAGTCAATGTGACCTATTGCATTATGGGAGATACAGGCATAGAGAGATGCAAGAGCAGACATTTGGGAAACAACCAACTAATTCACCATTTTCAGTTTTTAATTTCATTTATTTTAAGCAATAGTCCGGAAATCCTGGGATTTCATGATTTTTAAACTTATGTTTTAAATCTTCTTTTTAACTGAACCTTTCTGTGCAGGTTATCTTGGGTTATTTTGTCACTGAAAGAAAATATAACACCTTGTGCTTGCTACTTTGCCATACTCCCTTTCATCTCCCTCTGTCCCTGATTTTGTGCTATCTCATTAGTTCTGTTATTTCTCCATCTGCTACCTAAAGCTCTGTACACTGCCAGTACTCTGTAATGGGAGCCTTCCTCTCTTTTGTACCAGTACCTACAGTTTTCTTCTAGGCTGGACTGATGGAGAAGGCAAAGCTAATTGCTTGGTTTCACATTTAATGTCTGTAGTCTCCTGGAGATTAAACAAAAGTAGCTTTCATGGTCCTACAAGACAGTAGGAGAGTAAGCAGATAAACACTGACATACTTGTTTCTGTGCAAGAGGAATGAAGGGACACAGACAGACATTTTTGTTCCAAATAAGTTACACATGTGTGGGAATACCATTCCATCAGATACAAGTCAGTCTTTCTAACCAGCACATCTGCAATCCATTATGCCCCATACCTTCTGCCTGCTGCTGGGTGTGAAAACGCAGAATCTGTTCCCCTCGGGTCACAGACATTGTACAAATAAGGCATTTTAACAGTTCATCTTCTTGGACTCCAAACTGACCCTGGGAGAGAGAAAATAAATGTGGACAGTCAACAGTAAACCCTTATTCTACTTGTGGGGACTGCAGCTCCCTGTGTCTGTCCAGCACCCTGTGTAACGGGGTCATGAGTCAAGATTCAAGCTCCACTGTAAAATAAGTATTGCCGTTAACATCTCACAACACTGGAGTCAACTGTGGGCTCTGAGATCTGCACTATCCCTGCAGACACCAAGCTCACTCCTGTGCTCTCTCTGAAATACTTTCTGCTTTGCTTTTCTGTTGCTGCCACCTTTCACCTTCTGTGGGAGCCCTGCCAGCCCCTGCTGAGACGTTTAATGACTTACTGAACAGCACCACACAGAGGTGACTGTGGAGATGCTCAGATGTCTGAACTTTAGCAGACATCAGTCAGAAGAATCCACAAGAGACAGGAGACAAAGGAAAGGTAACTCAAGATAAAAACGAACCCCTCAGTGATTGCTCTAACAGGAATTCCCCTTCCGTGGGCAAAAAACAAGGAGCAGACTTTTAAGAAGACAAAAAGTTGGCAGCAGAACAGATGTAGGTGGTTGTTTCAGGTATGGTGTAGGAGGGAAACAGGCAAAGAGGTGGGAGTGAAACCAAAAGCCAAGAGTGCTGGGATTCCAAATAGAAATTATTAAAATGAAATTAAATTAATTAAATTGAATTAATAAAATAAATATAAATAAATAAACATATTAATAAATAAATTAATAAACAACATATAATTTATAAATTAATAAAATAATAAATTAAAACCCCATACCTTATTAAATTTTTAATTTATAAATAAATTAGTAAATTAATAAAGTAATATATAATAAAATAAATTAATAAGATAATAAATAAAAATAAAATAATAAAATAAAATTGAATTTAAAAATTTAAATAAAATGGAATTAAATTAAATTAGATGGGAATATTAAAAAGACATAGAAAATGCAGAAAAACACTCATGTTTTTTGTTCTGTGTTGTTAACAAAGCAGGACAATGTATCCATCCATACAGTAAACATGGGATAGTCCATATACTTCTTCATCTGTGATAATTCCATGTGAAAGAGTAGAAAGTTTAATTCTGGATAACCAACAAAATTTATAGCAGTTAAGGTAGTATCTTCGGACAAAATCTGTTTAAAACACTAGAGTTCAGATACTGCACACCTGAATTTCTCCAGGGCATCATCACACTTACAGAACCTCTGATTTTAAAAAGCTTGTATGAAGTCAACATGGCATGCATGATATCACCATATGCAAGACACTGGTTCTAGACATACGAGAAATAGAAGCTGGGATCTGTCTCTTTGGGAATGAACAGTGAACACAAATGCAGACATAGGGTTTTAGGGTGTATTTCTGGGAAAAAGCCTTCCCTGCTCTTCAAGGGTCCTCACACTGAGGCAGAAACATCCTCTGCCATCTCTGGCAGAAGCAGCTCCTGCAGTCACACTGCCAGTGGGAACCAGCATCATATCCATACAGTTTCTGTCAGCTCCGCTTGTGACTCACCGCTGCAGCCTTCAGCCATCCCCGGGAGGCTTCACTCACTTTTGCAGACCCATTGCTTTCCTCAGGCTCAAAGGTCACATTTCCCAGAGACAACACACCAGCTAAGATAGCTTGCATGTCGACTTGTTCCTAAAATATAAGGGAAACGTGATTGAAAACCTATCAGCATGGAACATACACAACATGAAGGCCCCAGAAGTTGCAGAAGTGAGGAAAAGGCACAGACAGCCTGTGGAAAAGGCTCTAAACAAAGCCTGACAGACTTAGGTGGCTTGGAAGCAACATGGAAAATCCAGACAGAAGAGAAATAGGACTGAGCCTCAAAACAGCAGCCAGAAACACTGTGCCTGCAGGAAGCACAGATGGAAATTAAACAACCTTGGAACTGACCTGTTCCTGGAAGCCCACCATGTCAAGGGCATTGCACACCTCTTTGTATTTGTGCTTCCAGCGCTGAGATACGTCCTGTGTACCAAACCGTCCACTTATGTACCTGAGAAAGCGTATATCCCATACAAAACTGTCACATGATCAGGACAGCAAGTCAGTCCTACCCCAAGGAAACAAAGCAGAGTACCAACAGTGGACACATGAAAGGGAAAGAAATTTCCAAGGTAATATAGCAGGGACTCCAGACGTCCCAGCTTCCATGATGAGCTGTAAGATGTCTTTGCGTGGTTCCATTCAGATCCCACTCCAGCTTCCACTCAGTTGTTAACCTGTGCCAGGCTCCACAGATAGAGCCATAAGGCAGAGGCACATGCTCCATTATGCTGCTTTCCCCTCCACCCTGCATCACGAGGTAACTAGGATGTGTTTTAGAAGTACCTGTAAAGTGAAGGATCCAACAGCCCATACATCTCTTTTTCCTCTGAAGAGAGTCCAGCAAACATGTAGTAGAAGATGTGGAAATTCCTCTCCCCAGTATCTTGTTGCACTACTCGTGACTTCTCTAACAGGTACTCACTCAGCTTTGCACCTTGAACTGCACACAAGAAGGTGACAGGGTAAACTCTGCATGCGAGGACATGAAGCTGACTGAGCTGTCCCACATCTCTTACTTGGTGGTAGGAGCATGGAATTGTCTAAAAAAAAACTTTCTCATGTGCAGCACCCACTAGGCTGCCCAGCACCCTGGAAATGGGCTTCTCCATGCTCCATTTGCATATGCCTGTTCTCCTCCTTTAGCAGCAACCAAGGCTCTTGGCACTGCAGAGTATTACTGATACTTCCCCTCCACTATCACCCCCATATGCTTCCTGTACTCCCACACTGTTCATACCCAGGCCTTATTCTACAGCTGTGGTTGCTCTCAGATTTTACTTAACTGCACACCCTATCCACTGGGTGTCAAAATTTCACTCCTCACCAGCCCCGGCTATTCAGTTCATTCCCGCCAGTGCCTAACCACGACCCAGACTAGTAATTGCTTGACTTTACCTGTATTTTTCTGGAAACGCAGCTGTATGTATTTTCCAAAGCGGCTGCTGTTGTCATTCATAACAGTCTGGGCATTGCCAAAAGCTTCAAGCAACGGATTTACCTAAACAAATGAGCAAGCAGAACAATTATTCTTCAAATTAAGTGATCCAATCTAACTTGGCCAGAAAAGTTTAACTCTAGCATTTACTGTCCAGCATTCAGCTGGAATAGGAACCACTCCATGAGGACCTAAGAGCACCTATTTTATCACAGAATCATAGAATAGTTAAGGTTGGAAAGGACCTTAAGATCTTCTACTTCCAACCCCCTGCCATGGGCAGGGACACCCCACACTAAACCATGTCACCCAAGGCTTCATCCAACCTGGCCTTGAACACTGCCAGGGATGGCGCACTCACAACCTCCCTGGGTAACCCATTCCAGTGCCTCACCACCCTAAAAGTAAAGAATTTCCTCCTTATATCCAATCTAAACCTCCCTTGTTTAAGTTTGAACCTGTTACTCCTTGTTCTGTCACTACAGTCCCTAATGAAGAGTCCCTTCTCAACATCCCTATAGGCCCCCTGACTGGATTAAGGAACTGAAAGAGGCAAATATTACAGAAGCTAAGCAGCATGAGGTTACTGAAAATAATCACTATTAAATTGATTTGATCTCAGTAAGATCACTTATTTGTTTAAAGAAAAGGTTGGTGTAACAGGTTTCCACAAAGCATCTGACACAGTATCATTAGATAATCTGGCTGCTGTAACTACAACAACTAACAAGGTAAACATGGCACTCAGTATATGTAAGCATAAAACTTAGCTACTGAAATCTGTAGACTGCATAACACTCAGAATAGTGAATTATAAAGAACCTAACAGAACAATCAGACCAGTTTGGTAAACTGGATGCAAACAAAGTGAAGTGACAATTTTTCTAAGTTTGAGCAAAGAACATGTGCCAAATGGAAAAATGATGCTTCAAGGGTACGCGCTGGGCAGCCTGCTGAGCACACTTTACAGTATCCCAAAAGCGCTAACATTATTCTTGAATATACCTACAGGAACCAAATCAGATGCCTATTATTCCTTCACTGTCACCTGTAATCTTTCCAAGGGCAGCACACCTGGATTTAAGTGAACTGTTTTTCCCATTCAGGAATTGCAGACTAGCTCCAGGCACAATGTTGAGCAAACATAGCTATCCAGATCAGAAGTGGCTGGGCAGCATGGCCCAAGCAAGCTCTATGTGGGATCAGCAGATGTATTGATGCCAGGTTCCCACAGCAGATCACAGGCATTCACCATGGATCTACAATGGATGATACCACAGTAAAATAGTATGTCATTCTAGAGCCCAAAGTATGGCACAATGTACTCAGTTTGTGTGGCAAGGTTTTGGTACTAGGGATGCTACAGGGTGGCTTCTGTGAGAAGCTGCCTGAAGCTTCCCCCATGTCCAATAGAGCCAGCACTAGCCAACTCCAAGACAGATCTGCTGCTGGCTAAAGCTGAGCCCATCAGCAATGGTGGTGGCACATCTGGGAGAACATATTTAAGAAGGGTGAAAAGTGCTGCACAACTGCAGCCAGAAGAGAGGAGACCAGTGCAGAAGGAGAGCAGGAGGTGCTCCAGGCACCACAGCAGATTCCCCTGCAGCCCATGGAGGTCCACGGTAGAGCAGAGATCCACCTGTAGCCCATGGAGGCCCACACTGGAGCAGGAGGATGGCCAAAAGAGGCTGTGACTCCATGGGCAGCCCACACTGATGCAGGCTTCTGACAGGATCTGTGGCCCCATGGACAGAGGAGGCCACAGTGGGACAGGTTTGCCACAGGACTTGTCACGCCACAGGGAATCCATGCTGGAGCAGTCTGTTCCTGAAGGATGTACCCCATGGAAGGGACCCACACTGGAGCAGCTCATGAAGAACTGCAGCCCATGGGAAGGGCTCACATTGAAAAAGTTCCTGGAGGACTGCCTCCTGTGGGAGGGACCCCACACCAGAGCAGGGGATGAGTGTGAGGACCAGAAAGCAGCAGAAATGTGTGTGATAGGCTGACCACAATCCCCACTCCCATCCCCCTGTGCTGTTCAGGTGGAGGAGGTAGAGAAACTGGGAATGGAGTTGAGCACAGGAAGAAAGCAGGAGTGGGAGAAAGGTGTTTAAGATTTGTTCTTATATCCTATTATCCTACTCTGATGTTAACTGCAATAAATTAAATTGTTATTACAATTATTTTTCCTAAGTTAAGTCTGGTTTGCCTATGACAGTAATTGCTGGGAGAGATACCTGTCCTTTTCTCACCCTGTCCAGTTGAGGACGTGTTTGGTGGTCACAGGGTGCCCAGCCAAAGTTAACCACCCCACACAGAAACACTTCCCTGGCTGTACAAGAAATCTGAAAACACAGACTTTAAAATGAAGGAATCCAAGAACTCACTCTGCTTGATCTATTATTATGATTTGTTCAAAAAGCCTCACAACTCCTTGGGGAGCAATTCAAGCAGAAATACATCAGACCAAAGAGACAAGTATGTTTCAAAATCAGCAGCCAGCAAAGGTATATGAAAAGGACAAAGATTAACTTCGCCAGTTAGCAGGTATGTGCATGCCTAAGTATACATAGCCAAGGAAAGGCTGTGTGGATCCCTGTGTACCATCAAACAAAGACTTAATTTTGCTAATAAAAGTCCTTGTTCTGCCTCAAACAGGAAATCATTTGGAAAAATGTCCCTCATGCGTTGTCACAGAGAACATGATAAACAATTGCAATGGTATCATTTAAGACACCACTACATTCCCAGCAAACAGAATTACTGTCCAACCAACCCTTCTAATTTGTGGTCAGCTATTTCACCATCCTTACCCACTATTTTCTTATGTGCCCCATGTTTTGCTCCCTGCTTTCCAATGGTGATTCATCAGCAGGCTTCCTGCACTTAACACAAGCTGTCTTGCAGCAGTGTGGCTTCATGCACCATCCTGTATGGACCTGCATGGACCTACCTGAAGGATCTGCTGCTCCAGCTGCGAGTTGCCTTTGCATAGGTTCATTATGTGCTGCAACAATAACTTCGTACTCTCTGTTTTCCCTGCACCACTCTCTCCACTGCCAAGAAAAAGCAAAGCAAAGCAGTTGTAAAGTGCAGTTGTTCTGCCCCTTATGTCTTATTGCCTCATCACTTCAGAGTGCTCTCCCATCCAAGAGTTTCACAACTTCTGCAGCTGAACTACACGTGTGAGTATGAGCTCACACCATAGTTCTACACAGTGGGTGTCACAAGGTCTTAATTCCTTCCCAGGGGAAATTTTTCCCATCTGCAAGGGAATACAGATATGCCCCACGCCATCACTTTTGAATGGGGGGCACCTGACTGACCATGTTCTCTGCTTCTTTAAGAAAAAGATACACCTAAATCTTGGAAAGCAACCTTCTTCAAAAGCAATCACATGCATCTAATTCCCCCATATGCTGGAGCTGACAGCTTCCTCTTTCTTCAATGAGATCTGCCCCATCCATCTGATACCTACAAAAGAGTACTGCCCCTGAGGTCCTGCAGCAATCTCAAACCTCAGGCACTTCACACATTGACATGGTTCAGCTGGTTGAGATGCAGGCACACAGCTGCAGAGCTGCCCGCACACCCATAGTGGTGCATGTCACTCTTTCGTCACACATGGCCAGCACCTCCACCTCCAAGTCAAACAACAGCACTTGGAAAGCACAGCTTCCCCTGTCCTGGGAGGGGGAATGCACAGTCAGTGAGACAACATGCCTTGATTGACAACTCATACCTGCAGAGAACTTCAGCATGTATGCACAGAAACAACCCCAACACAACAGGAAATGCTGAAGGTGTACTTGAGGGCAGGTGTCTGTTTCTACATCTGACCTTTGAGCATCTGGTGTGGCTTTACTGGTTTGTAGCTCCCAGTGACTCTGTGCTTGGGATCAAATATGTGTCTAAATACCTCAAACACCACAGGATACTTGATGTCAAGCACAGATCAGGCAATCACCATCTAGATATGCACAAACAAAATAAGACCATTTTGCCATTTGAGAACATGCTATGCAGACAGTGCCTCTGCTCAGTGTATAAGATGTTTTTTCTGTTTTCAGTGACTTCCTTCTTCTGCAAAAACACTACCAGTTAGCACTTCTATGGGTCGAGCTTGTCCTTGTAGTCCCCATCAAGCACAACAGCTTTACCAGGTCCTGCAAACACTATCCAGCTACAGGTGTGTAGCTGTCCAAGGCTGTAAAGAAAAGCAAAGTATTCTCCAAGAGACCAAAGTACTTTATCACAGCACACCCAGGATGTGACTAACCTCCACTGGGACTGGGAAGGAAAGAGGAGACAGGAGAATTTACACCACAGGACAACTTGATTGCAATGAGCATTTGTCACCTGGAGGCAGCAGATGTATTCAACGTCTACCTCTGAAACACACCTTCCTGATCTCCCAGACTAAGTTGGAGAGACCAAAGAGACCACAAAGAGTAGCAGAGCCTGGTGCATCCCATTGCTGCCTGATGATCTGTGGTCTAACAGGAGTGACTTCCTCTTCCCTCTCCACCCTGACTTTGCTGATGCCAGGTAATCTCATTAATGAGTGTTTCACAACTCACCAAGAAAGCAAACTGTGGTGGTTTAAACCCATGAACTTCCTGTGATAGAAACATGCAAACCAGTTATAGGGTTGATAGATGCACAGGCTGCTCAGACTCTCACCTCTGAGACCGCAAACTGCTGGTGGAAAACAACCAGACTGCTGACAAACACCCACAGATTACACCTTCTCCTCTTCCATCTCCCAAGACAAATACTATGACTGTTCTCCATCCCTAAAAACCCTACCAGAAGCACCTCTTCTACCTGCTGACTCTGTGGGCACCACTTCATGAGAGCACTTCATGGAAAGCACAGGCACTAATGGCCTGCAGGCAAGAGAAATGAATGGTGCTCAAAGTGACCTCGAGGTCAGCTCCCAACCCCCCTCCCCCCCCCCAACATTCAACAAGTCATTTCCATGCCACATAAACTGAAAATACTAACAAAATGCTCAGGAGGCCAATATAAAGAAGGGAATATTAGCTCAAACAAGCTGGCAATTACCATTTAAACAGACCTGACATTTAAACTGTTCTTTATAATAACCAGAATAGGCAGTTAGTGTTTTGAGGCTTTCTCTGCTGGTTGATAATGTTTGAGGCTTTCTCTGTTAGCTGATGCTATCTGCTGCCCAGAACAGTTTCAGCAGAACAAAAGTGACATCATGGAGTGAAATGCTCGTGATACTGGTATGCTCTTTGGCTACAAGAACCCGCTTTTTTTCCCACCTTCTAGTGCACAGGACTGCCCATAATAACAAGATTTTCCCTGACCAGATTCCCAAAGGTCCTAGGGCAAAAAAGGTTTCTGTATTAAGTTCTCGTGCTCTTTGCTTATACATGGGAAGCTCCACTTTGGGAAAACAGTTCCTTTTCATTACATATGACCTTTATTACAGCAGTTACAGTAGGAGTTGCTTTGCCAAAGAGCACCCTATGGATTTCCTCAGAGGTAATTAATCTTTCCAGTGACACATCCCTCCAGAAGCAAACCCAACATACTCAGCTGTGTTAGAAGCATCAGCAGCTGAGTTGCTCCACAAAAGCCAGCTTTGTTTGTCACACATTTACAGCCTCCTGTATGGAAATAGGATGGGTTTGATGTGTTTCAACCACAACCGGGTTTTGACTTGCCAGTGGCACCAGAGATGAGCGTCACCTCCAGCTTCATTGTGGACAGCCCAGTAACAGCTTGGGGGGGACCAGTGGCCTCAACCTCAGTTCACATCTTGGCCTGGCTCCATCGAGCCCCAAGCCCACCATGCTGCCTGCTTGCCCCTCACCTGATGACGATGCACTGGCTGCGGGGCCCGCTTCCCCGGTGGCCCAGCATAGCATGGTAAGCCCGGCTGGCCACGGCGAAGATGTGGGGCGGCAGCGTGCTGGTCTCATGGCACAGGTACTGCTTGGAGACCTGCGGGGAAGCGGTGGCAGGCATGAGGCGAAGGGACTGGAAGGCAGCAGGAATCCGCAGTGAAGGGCCGCGGTGGGGGCTCACCTCTCTCCCGTACAGCGGCAGCGGCTGGAAGGGGTTCATGGCGATGAGGATGTCCCCGACATCGGTCTGGCGGAGGGGAAGAACCCATCAGCCGAGCGCCCGCCGCCGCCCCCCGCCCCGGCCCCCGGCACTCACATAGACCTGCTGCCGCAGGAACCGCTCCCGCAGCCCGCTCAGCAGCGCCGCCTCGTCCAGCTCCGCCAGCGCCGCCAGATCCCCACCTAACCCGGCGGCCGGGCCCCACTCCCCGCGGGACACCATGCCGGCCGGCCGGCCCGCACCCCACCGCCGCGCCGCGCCGCCGAGCGCCCTCCCGGCACGGCAGGGACCGCTCCGCCCCGCCCCGGGAACGCCCGACGGGGCGGGGCCGCCATTTGAACGCGAAGCGGTGGCGGCGGGGACCTGCAGGTAACGGGCGGCTGGGTTAAGGCGGCGGTGGGCCCCGTCGTTGGCGTCCGGGAGGTCCTGCGTCGGGTCCGGGGGCACTCCCAGGGGGAAGGCAGCCCTGGGGCGGTGGCGAGCCGGCTTAAAGCAGGCAGGAAAGGGGGAGGACGGTCCCGCGGCCTCTCCCGCGTGGTCACGGTCCCCAGAGGCGGGCTGTGGAGCTGCCTCATGGGGTGGGTGATGCTTCCAGCACACCAAGAGTGGCTGTGCTGCCGGAATAAAAGGAGGGGTTTGGAGGGTATTAACATTCTGGTTTTAATACCAGAAATAGAATCCTAGAACGGTTTGGGTTTAAAGGGACTTAAAGCTCATCCAGTTCCAACCCCCTGCCATGGGCAGGGACACCTTCCACTAGAGCAGGTTGCTCCAAGCTCTGTGTACAACCTGGCCTTGAACTCTGCCAGGGATGGGGCAGCCACAGCTTCGCTGGGCACCCTGTGCCAGTGCCTCACCAACCTCACAGTAAAGAATTTCCTCCTTATAGCCAATCTAAACCTCCCCTGTTTAAGTTTGAACCTGTTACCCCTTGTCCTGTCACTACAGTCCCTAATGAACAGTCCCTCCCCATCAGCCCTATAGGCCCTCTTCAGATACTGGAAGGCTGCTATGATTCAGCCTTCTCTTCTCCAGGCTGAACAGCCCCAACTTTCCCAGCCTGTCTTCATATGGGAGATACTCCAGTCCCCTGATCATCCTTGTGGCCCTCCTCTGGACTTGCTCCAAGTGCTTCTTGTGCTGGGTTCAACAGAACTGTACATAGTGCTCCAATATAGGGAATATTGCTAATGGGGNTCCAACCCCCTGCCATGGGCAGGGACACCTTCCACTAGAGCAGGTTGCTCCAAGCTCTGTGTACAACCTGGCCTTGAACTCTGCCAGGGATGGGGCAGCCACAGCTTCGCTGGGCACCCTGTGCCAGTGCCTCACCAACCTCACAGTAAAGAATTTCCTCCTTATAGCCAATCTAAACCTCCCCTGTTTAAGTTTGAACCTGTTACCCCTTGTCCTGTCACTACAGTCCCTAATGAACAGTCCCTCCCCATCAGCCCTATAGGCCCTCTTCAGATACTGGAAGGCTGCTATGATTCAGCCTTCTCTTCTCCAGGCTGAACAGCCCCAACTTTCCCAGCCTGTCTTCATATGGGAGATACTCCAGTCCCCTGATCATCCTTGTGGCCCTCCTCTGGACTTGCTCCAAGTGCTTCTTGTGCTGGGTTCAACAGAACTGTACATAGTGCTCCAATATAGGGAATATTGCTAATGGGGCATCATAGGGTAATTAACTGTATAGGAAGCACTCAGCGGTTTATACTTGAAGTCTGAGAATAGAGAAGAAGGATGAAATGCTGCTGTCCCTGTAGTATTTTCTAATCTACCCACAGGCTTCAGACTAAATGTAATACATTTTAGAATAGTGGAAGCATTTGTACTTCCTTATGTGAGCAGGAGACAGTCAAACCTGGTGTATTTATTTATTTATATATATGTGTGTGTGCATTTATTTATTTACTTATTTTAATTATTATTTTTAAAAAGAAATTTGGCCTCAAAATGAAAATAATGGCTGCAATCTACCCTGGCTAAAGGTGCTCTGTGAGTGGCAGTGTTTTAGTTTATTCCTGGTGAGTGCTTCTGCACGCTATCACTAAGCTCTGGCCTGGTATTACCTGCAGGGATGCTGGGTCTACCCTGTTTGACCGAGACATGATCTTAGCTAGGCCTGTGGTTGTGTCATGAATGAATCTGAGCATAAACCTCTAGAGAAGCTTCTGCTGCTATAAAATGCTGCCCATGCCCTTTGCTATCCAGACTTCTGCTAATTCATTAAGCAAATCTTGATATTCATTTGATGTGAAACTTTTGTTTCAGACATTTGTTTTGGTATCAAATGTCTCTGGAAGGCTGTATTTGACAAATTTCCTTCCCCACGGTGACACATCTTCATGGATTGGTATATCTCATCCACACAGGGATGAACTTCTGTGGAGGTAGTTCAGCTTCCAGAGAAATTCCAGGCTCTGTGCCATGGCAAGTATGCAACAGCCTGCACTGCCTTTTGATCAAAAGTCAGAGCAATATTTAACTGGTGCTGAGCTAACACATGCATCTTTCTCTGAGGAAGGGCAGTAAAAGAGGTAGTGTTTTTCTCTGTAAAAAACATGATGCTCCTGCAGAAGAGAAGAGCAGCAGTGAAGCTGGTCACTAAGTGGATAGTGGGATTTACAGCAGTTACTGAGTTTTTCTCATCTCAAACCACAAAATGCTGTTAGAAAATGACAATGCAAACCACTTGTTTCTTGGAAACCTCCATGAGAAAAAAAGCAAGAATGTGCTCTTTTTTTCTCTTTCTTCCCCAAGACAAATCTTATGGCTGCTTTCTGCTCCTACCCACAGTACCTCTCCCACCCACTGACTTCCTTGGGCTTACAGAGAATTTTGCACAAGTAATGGGGCAAAGCACAGGAAGCAGTGGTTTGTGAGTGGGATCGCATGCTTGAGAATTAGTCATAGATATATTGTAATATATTGCTTTTGCTTTCATGGTTTTGTCTTTCTTACACTGCTCCTCTGGTTGATGTACCTGTGGGTAGGAGTGCAGTAGGGTTAGGGTTAGGGTTGTCATGTGTCCATCCCTCTGGGCTCCTCAGAGTCAGTTACCTTTCTGTATATCAGCCGTGAGGTTGTCATGAGTGACTTGTCCCTGCTGTGTATGGCTGGAGCAAACACTGTGGAAGAGCAGAGGGCTCGCTGGGAGAGAAAGCGCAGCCGGACAGCCAAGGAGCTGCTGGAAACCGAACACAGATACCTTGAGCAGCTGGATTTGGTGGTCACAGTAAGTATTTTAGTCCCTTCTGACATGTGGGTACCTTCAGGCAGCATGTTCTTACTTGTGTTGTCATGGGGAAGGTCAAGAGCAAGACTTTGAGACATTTGTACTGCATGGGACAACATGGGGCTGAAAGTTGGGGTTTTTTGTTTCTCTTTTACCTCCTCTGTAATACCCAGTAGCTCAGGGTACTGGCCCCATGGCTTTGGTCTGTACACAGACACAAATCTTTAAGTTTTGACTGTATAGGAGACTCATCTTAAGATGCCTGAGGTGTATGAAATGTAGGTGCACCAACAAGACAAAGACTGATAATGAACAATGTGGTGAAAAGCGGATGCACCTAGGAATACTGAAATAGACTCTTATTAGTGCTATAGTACTGTTCCACATGTTTACAGTTATGGTGAAATTTACCAAGAAGGATTACATCTGGTGATAGAGATCTTAGGTAGGATTCACAATATTCAATTTCCTTTCGAGCTAGAGAGTGTGCAGGCTGCAGCTTCTTGCTTCTGCTGTGTACCATAAATAACATTTGAGGGACCTGTGAATTCCACCTGTGTGAAATTCTTTCTTTTTCCGTACTTAGTTTTTTGTGACAATTTTAAAGGCCAAAGGGACGCTGAAACCTGCTGTGTTGGAAACCATATTTGGACCCCTTGAATCCATATGTTCGGCCAGCCAGTAAGTGAACATACTGATGTGACTGCTGTGATTATATGGGGAGAACCCTACATTGATGAGAAAGGAAGATTTCAGGAAATCTTGTAAAACAGGCATTCACTTATAGCACTGCTAGCCTTTGTGGCAGTTGCAGGTGTACCCAGGAAGCTGCTGATCTGTATCCACATATCTGGATGTCCAGTTGCTCTCTGGATAATGGTTTAAACCCAATAAGTCTGCTCTGTGTTATTTTTAAGCAATGTTTTCTGTAGTTTACTCTGTGATCACCAAGCATGTATTTGGCACATAAACCAAGGTGGAGGCTGACAAAGAAAGGTCAGAACAGAAGTGAACCAGAAGGAGCTGTGAAAACGCCATCAGTAATGTACCTCTCATGGGCTCTCATTGCTCCTTGTGCAGTGTTCTGGCACTTCACCTGGAGAGAGGGAATCTGGGAACAGGACTGGAAAATTTCTGTCAGAATCTGGAACTTTATGGCCACTACATTGAGAATTTGGAGCAGGCAAATAAAACTTTGAAGGTAAATATCTTCTTTATTTTTCATGTACTTTCTTCCCTCTGCCTATTCTGTGAAACAGCTACATCCTTCCCTTTTTCTTCTGTTTCTGGAGTGAGTAGCTTTATTTCCTTTTTCTGGGCTGCTGCTATTTTTCTCAGTCTTTCTTCCATAATAGAATGGTGAAAACTCTTCTGATTTAGAACTTCAATTTTTTAAATCTTTTTTTAGATGTCTATGAACATATGTGTGTGCAAACACTAAGCCTACCTTTCTCAGAATTCTGTATTTACCCTCTCGCCTCCTTGACTGTCAAACCTGGAGAGTTTGCAGTGGTAACACTACAGGACAGTGGTCTCTTTCTGGAGAATTATCAGGTCTTCTAGTCTTTCCCATTACCATTAACTATATCCTAACAGTGGGATTTCCTTTTCCTTCAATTTTTTTTCTATGGTAGAATTAAAAAAGATTCCTACCCACTTACCTTTCTGAATACAACCTGTCATTCAAGAGATGTCAGAAGGATGTATTTTTATTTCAAAGTCCTGACAGCTATATCTGGAATTTAAAACATTCGACTTACAGTTTTTGTCTGTGATTGTTCCTAGCTGCAGTATGTACTGGGATGTTTCACTTCTGTCTGTTTGCATGCATAAATTCCCACTTTTGATTTCTCAAGAGAAAAGGCCATTTTGGATACTTGCATTTAGGTGATGGGGAGCAAAGATTGCTTTGTCTTGAAAGGAAGGCAGAACCACAGGCGTACTCCTTGTTTTCCTATCTGAGTCAACCTTCCCTTTTTCTTTATTTCCATTTCCTGAGTATATTAGCTGTGCATGTATTCTTAGCAAACACAGCAGGTTTATACTGACATGCATATATGAAAAGCAGATATCACTTCAACTACCCACTGGAAATGGTGGCCAGGGAAAGGAAATGGCTTGCCCATGGCCACAAAATAAGTTGTTGGTGCTTCTGTCTCATACTGGAGTTCTAAACTCTAACAGTTCCAAGCTCTGGTGCAGACTAGAGCACGTAATTCTCTTTGTAGTCTGAAAGCTATATCCCTTTTATGCTTCATACAGGAGCAATTGAGGAAAAATAGGTCATTCCGACGGTTTAAGAAACTCCAAGAGGCTCGACCTCAGTTTCAAGGGAGGAGGCTAGAGGATCTGCTTCCTTTACCCCTGCAGAGGCTACACCAGTAAGTAAAGAATTCTGAGTCTTCAACATGTTAGTATAAGGAAGGAGAAGGGAACATAACAGTATATTAGTTGCTATGAGAGGTGAAGTTGCTTGATGTGTCTCAAAATCCAAGCATATAGACAGCAATAAACCAGACCTGAAGACATGCCTGTAGAGTCAGTATACATGGAAGGGAGATGACACAGAGAGGTAGCTGTGTTCAGTGCTGGCTCCAAAGCCATTCACCTAGCTCTTGGGTAGAAAGGAAATGGAGGCTTTCTATCATCTTTGTAAGCTACTGAATTAGGCCCTGAACAAAGTCAAGCTTCTGAAGTTCTGCAGAAGTAGTGCTCTCATTCTCCTTTTGTGTGGGTTGCTGACCTGAAACTTGTGACTTCTCCCTTGTAAATTGTTACTTTTGGAGAGAGGTAAGATTAATGTGTTAAACAAGGAAGGTTTTATCCCCTCCCTTGTTTTCAGGACCATATGAGTTCCTCAAATTTGGTACCTATTGCAGTTATTTGAGCCTGGACAGACCCAGCCTTGACTGCTGTATTCTGCCCCTTGAGGCATCATCTCCGCTTTGAAGAGGCAAGCTGCCTACACAAGGGTAGTGTTGTGTGCATTCAAGGGCTGCTCTTTCTTGGTGAGAGTATGAGCTGTACAGAGGAAAGGTAGCTCCCTGGCAACCCAGCTGCTGCTACTATATATCAAGTAGTTGCTCTTAAGTATGGCCTTAGCTGCACTAAAGCAAATTTAAGAGGCTGAGAGCCTCATTTCTCTGAAAATAATTAGGAGTGAGCATACAACAGTCCTTCAGTAGCTTTACGCAACCCTTTTAATCAGCTAGGCAGATACAAATGCTGCCTTCTGCTTTTCCTGTAATTCTCTGGAACCTTCCTTTAATTTGTAAAATAGCAGGATGTTTGTTGCTGTTCAACGGTTTGGGAAAATTATGGCTTTTTAACAGAAGGTCTAATTTTTTCATTAATCAACTCTTGTGTTGAAGTGTTTTTGAAACCCTGTTACATATACTACAGGTCATATGAGTTCTGCCAGTTCATGAATCTATTCAATCTGATATTTCTTCTGTCAGTTCAGACTGAAAATAGCTTGACTTTTATTGAGAGAAAGCATTTGCAGAGATCTGATGCCTTCTGGTAAAGACTGGAGAGGAAAAAAGAAAAAGGCAGCTCCTAGTTCTTATGGAAATGCCTTTATATTCTTCTGTGGGTAGGAATCATGGTATGAATGCTACTATTCAGACATTAAAAAAAACTAGTTCAAAGGGAAAATTGACAGTTATTGAAGGCATTTTTATGTTAATTCTAAGAAAGTCTCATGAACTTCAATAATATGCGAGGTTGTTTTTATCGGATACCCAGGAAATGCCTACGGTTGCAAATGTATAAAATGTTTGGGTTAATTTAGTTGATAACTTTGAAGATGAAATGAATGTAGTTGAAGAACTGTGACCAAATATTGGTTGGTTAGTCTTAGAGGTGTGCACTGCATCTCCTGGTGGAGGGTTATGCATCATTCTGTCACTAGTAGGAGATGCTGCTGATGCTGGTATCTTTAGGTGATATAAACCTGCTTTCTCTCTCTTAGGTACAAGCACTTCCTCAGAGACTTGTTGGAGAACACCAACCCAGGCAACCCTGAGTACCAGAAACTTGCAAGTATGATTCATAGAATCATAGAATAGTTAGGGTTGGAAAGAACCTTAAGATCATCTAGTTCCAACTGCCCTGCGGTGGGCAAGGGACACCTCACGCTAAGCCATGCCACCCAAGGGTTTGTCCAGCCTTGCCTTGAACACTGCCAGGGATGGAACATTCACAACTTCCTTGGGCAACCCATTCCAGTGCCTCACCATCATCGCAGTAAAGAATTTCTTCCTTATATCCAATCTAAACCTCCCCTGTTTAAGTTTGAATCCATTACCCCTTGTCCTGTCACTACAGTCCCTAATGAAGAGCTCCTCCCCAGCATCCCTATAGGCCCCCTTCAGATACTGGAAGGCTGCTAGGAGGTCTCCACGCAGACTTCTCTTCTCCAGGCTACACAACCCCAACTTTCCCAGCCTATCTTCATACAGGAGGTGCTCCAGCCCCTGATCATCCTCGTGGCCTCCTCTGGACTTGTTCCAACAGCTCCATGTCCTTTTTATGTTGAGGACACCAGAACTGCACACAATACTCCAGGTGAGGTCTCACGAGAGTAGAGGGGCAGGATCAGCTCCTTCGACCTGCTGGTCACGCTCCTTTAGATGCAGCCCAGGATACGGTTGCTTTCTGGGCTGCAAGCGCACACTGAAGCCGGCTCATGTTATTTTCCCATCGACCACCACCCCCAAGTCTTTCTCTGCAGGGCTGCTCTGAATCTCCTCTTTGCCCAACCTGTAGCTGTGCCTGGGATTGCTCCCACCCAGGTGTAGGACCTTGCACTTGGCATGGTTAAACATCATGAGGTTGGCATCAGCCCACCTCACAAGCATGTCAAGGTCCTTCTGGATGGCATTCCTTCCCTCCAGCGTATCCACCGAACCACACAGCTTGGTGTCATCAGCGAACTTGCTGAGGGCGCACTCAATCCCACTGTCCATGTCAGCGACAAAGATGTTGAACAAGACCGGTCCCAACACCGATCCCTGAGGGACACCACTCGTCACTGGCCTCCAGCCTGACACTGAGCCATTGACCACAACTCTGTGTGCGGCCATCCAACCAGTTCTTTATCCACCGAGTGCCCCACCTATCAAATTGATGTCTCTCCAATGTAGAGACAAGGATGTCGTGTGGGACAGTGTCAAATGCTTTGCACAAGTCCAGGTAGATGATATCAACTGCTCTACCTGTAGATACTGGCACTTTGATCTGTGTTAACCTCCTTGCCAATAATACTTGAATTCTCATCTTCTGCCTACTTCCAAAAGAAGAAAAATCTTCCTCTCTCTGAGATTCTAATGAGTTACAATTTTCCTTCTCCATTTTAATCAAGGTGTCCCTGAGAACACATTGGGAATAAAAGCGTAGTGTAACTGACTGGGTTAAGTGGCCTATGGGTTAGGTCACAGAAATGGCGGGTCTTTTTTTAACAGTGAGGGTGGTGAGACACAGAAGCAGGTTGCCTAGGGACCCTGTGGATGTCCATTTACTGGAAGTGTTCAAAGTCAGGTAGGATGGGGCTGTGAGCAACCTGGTGGAGTGAGAAATGCTTCTGCCCATCACAGGGCATTTGGACTAGATGATTGTTAAAGCTTCCTTCCAACCCCAACTGCTTTGTGAATATTGGGCATGTGCCTTTATTTTCTGTGACAGTCCATCACCTTCATGCTGTATTTACTAGCAGTTAACAGCACTTATGGGAATTTTTCCTGTTTCTGTTTCTAAATCCAGGAAATCAGTCATCTGTCTGTTTCCTTGTCAAATAGATGTTGGGGTTTTTTAGAACTGCAGAATTGTTAGTGGGAGAGAGGCCTCTGGAGGTCATCTAGTCCAATTCTCTTGCTGAAATTACTGAATAAATTTATTGTTGACACTTGGTTTACAACATTTGCTTCTTAATTTCATTTTATCTTTTCACAGCAAGATAGATAAGCAGTAATATCTACTCACTTGTGATAACCTCAGAATATGCTGCTATAATTTCAGAGGCTGAGAAATCTGTTTCTGAGGTATCTCAGTGGGTACAAGACACCATTCATAAGAGAGAGAACTCATTGCAGCTACTTCGTGTTCAGAAACTGCTGAAAGGACAGAAGATACAGATTTTGAGTCCAGGTGGGCCTTACTGACAGCTCTGTTTTAATGCTGCCAAGGTAGAGACGTGCTTGCCTTCATGTCTGACTCAAATCATCTTAAGCAGTTTTACCCTTTTGCCCAAATTCCATAGATAGGGGATGAAGGAATATAGTAATTCAAGCACTTTTTTTTAAAGTTAGCAATTTTTGAGTAAGGATAAGCAGCATCTTAATTGCCTGACATTCAGATAGGTGGTGCTGATAATACATAGTTAGAAAGTTTGTAACAGGACTCTAAGGAGGTCAGGAGTGTAAGTCCTGGGTGAGAATGAAAACAGACATTAAATGATTTTTGAAGAGTATAAGAAGTGGTGGTGTCCCTGCTTCACAGCATGAGCCATAGATTCATGAGTTTCAAGAGCCCAAGGACTTTAGTGGTTTTTACCTAAAGGTACAAGCCTCATAGACTTCTGTTCACACTCTTAACATGAAGAATCTTCTTTTATCTTCAGGGTTAAACTGTGCCTAAAGTCAGGTTGCTTGTGTTAATAGCTGAGATATATAAAGCGATATCTAATTGGTTAACAAGTTTCTTTATGACCTCTTGTGCAACTGGGTGCTGTTCATGCCCAGAGCACACTCCAAGCTACATATGAAATATTGTGAGAAATGTGCCCAGTCTGGGCAATTATGAAATGGTGACTTGGTGCTTTGCCAGTTCTCTCAGGAAACACTGCCATTGCAGATGTCTTCTAGAAAGAGTGTTAAAGTCACTGTGTGTAAACGTCTCTAAGGCACACCTCCACGTATTTGTGAATCATGGAATCATAGAATAGTTATGGTTGGATGTGTTTGTAATTCATACATGTGGATTTCTGCATGAAGACATCCACCAGTGGGATGGGTGAGACAATGAGAAAGGTGAAAGTAGGAAAATGTGTGGATTGAGATAAAAGTAGTTCAACAGATAAAGCAAAAGCCACATGCACAAGTAAAGCAAAATAAGGAATTCATTCACCACTTCCCATCAGCAGGCAGACATTCAGCCATTCCCAGGAAAGCAGGGGTCCTTCATGTGTAGTCGTTACTTGGGAAGACAAAATTCCATCACTCCAAATATCCTCACTTTCTTCTCCTTTCCCTAGCTCTTTATGCTGAGCATGGCACCATAAGGTATGGAATGTCCCTTAGGTCAGGTGGGGTCAGCTGTCCCAGCTGTGTCCCCTTCCAACTCTTTGTTCACCCTCATTCTGCTCACTGGTGGGGTGGGGTGAGGAGCAGAACAAAACCTTCATGCTGAGCAGTGCTTACCCAGCAATAACCAAAACATGCCTGTATTGTAAATGCTGTTTTCAGCATAAATTCAAGACAGCCCCATACCAGCTGCTATTTGTTTGAAGAAAATTAACCCTGTCCCAGCCAAACCAGCATTGGTAGAATAAGAGGATATTTATCAGAGGTTGTCATTCTTAAAGATCCTTAGTGAATGGGCAGATTAATTTACAATTCTTCTTCCCATTCTTGGAATCCTTTTGATGATGCTAGCTGAAAGCAAGCTAATACAAGTGTGCTGCGCTTATACTGAGCATGAGCATGTGTGTGGCTGCCTGTGCATGTTAGGGTAGTGCTTAAGTAAATAGGTACATCAGTTATCCTGAATGACAGAACTAGTAAAATAACCCCATAACAAAATACC
This sequence comes from Agapornis roseicollis, assembly GCA_002631895.1. Taxonomy (NCBI): domain Eukaryota; kingdom Metazoa; phylum Chordata; class Aves; order Psittaciformes; family Psittacidae; genus Agapornis; species Agapornis roseicollis. The sequence goes on from NDXB01017819.1 coordinate 97,417, forward strand.
CAATCCCATAACAGTATAGCTAGACCAGAGATGGCCATCATTTGAAGGCTTTGGCCATTATTTGAAAGTCCACATTTTTCTTTGTCTCTGAATATTGTGAGATGTGTAGTAAGGCAAATATTGAGGGTCTATAGACACCTTTCCATTATCTGGGACAAAGAATTGTGATGGCTGTGTTTTCCATTAGCTGGGGTAAAATAGGTAGTGTTGGATGTGAGAAGCAGAAAAGTAAGAGGCAGCTGGGGCTTGGTAGTTTTGGCCCAGCTTTCAAGAAGAAAGCTAGCTTTTACCAACTGTTAACATTTCATCCTGTTACTAGGACAGAAGAGGTTAGAAAACAATGCTATAGATTCAGATAAAAGGAGTAGCTTTGGAGTTAGGTGTCTGCCATTTCGCTGTGTCTCTGGGACATACTGCTTCTAGTGAAAAGAGACCCTGCTATCCTCGCTGCCTTCCACATACAGGGCAAACACAGTCTTAGCCAGAACTGCCTCCTTAATATAGCACACTGTTCTGTTATCCCTAGCTTCCATAGGGATATTTCCTTTCCCTCCCTTCACAAGAATTTCTTAAATTGTGTGCCCCTGGGATGTCTAAACATGAATCTGTATCCCAAGACTTCCAACACAGACCAGCTCAGACTGTTTGCCAGGGAATCTGATCATAACTTACGTTGAAGGAAACAATTTCTAGTCCAGCACTATGCTGCTAACACCTTCCTTCCATTTATTTTTTAAACTTGGACTGATTCCTGAACTTCACCTTTCTCAGTTTCTCATTCATATAAGAGGAGTGGTTCCTGTGGAGTAAGCTAAGCAGGAATTCACTTGCCCCTGTGTCCTGGGGCTGTAGCATACTAAGACAAAATCCATAACTGAAACAAAATTGCGTTGTTTTCTAAAGGCACTTCTTAACTCAGCCACAAGATGAGGCCCAGAAAACAATGGCTGAAATTCCCTGTCAGGTGTTTTCCAGACAAGGCCAGATGTCAATACCTTATTATTATGGCTAAAGATTTTTCTAAATATTCTTACTGGCAGGTGTCTTTATAATTCCCTTAAGTTAATGGCTATCTTGTACAGTAATCCTCCTCACTAGAGGCACTGCTTTAATTATTCCATGTTCTGTGGATGCCATTTTTGTAGCTTACAAAATTTCTGCTTACACCTAGGTTTATCAAGCAGTTTCGATTTTTTTCCCCTGTCAATTTCTCTGCCTTTTTTTTAATGTAAATCATTTCAGGGTAGATGACTCTTGTAAGATGGCTTATGTTAATTTAAAGGAATGTATGCCATTTCAAACTATGTTTTTGTTCTAGTCTCTTTAAACAGGCTTCGACTTCATAATTCCTCTTAAAGAACGCAGACGTAACTTCAGTCTCCTATACTAAAAGTTTTGGGCTGGTAACTGCTTCCGCATGGGTGTTGTCAGTTGCCATAGTTGATACTCAGCGCCTTCTAGTGGCTGGAATTGTTGTAGAACCTCGTAACTTACAACGGTAGCTCACTGTATTCCTGTTTGTCTCATTACGTCGGGGGATTTTTTTGCCTTTTTTTTCCCTGACAACTGTTTTCTGTTTTTATTTCTCTCACATGCCTAGGGCGCAGGTATATCCGGGAAGGCTGGCTTTTGGTGGTGCCTTCAAAGGGAGAAGAACTGAAGCGCAGGATGTTCTTCCTCTTTTCTGATATCTTCATTTCAGCAAAGCCCTGTCACCCACTGCACCCTCTGAATTCAAACAAACTGGCATGCCAGGCTGTCTACCCGCTTCACCAGTGCATAGTGGATAAGGTGTTTGGCCACACGCAGAGCCAGGGAGGGCTCCTCAGTGTAAGTATTCCTGCTTCTGCCTGGCAGAAACATTAATGGAGTCAGGCATGCAAAGTAGGTCTCTAGCTGTTTCAGCAGCAGCAGCAGCACTGAGATGAAGAGGGTGGTGGCAACGGTAAATACAATGAACTAGTCTGGGTTAGGGCAGCGCTTCTCTCTTGTGTGATGTAGGTCTTTTTCCCTTCATGGCATAGGCCATCCTGAGCACTCTGAGGTATAGATTGCTGGCTACTTCACTTAGGTCAAGTGAGAAAGTCTGAAAAGACTCTGAGGTGCCCTCATCAGAGCCATATTTTGGGGAGGCAGCCCCTCAGTCAACATGACAATGAATATGTAGCATTATGTTGACTGTGAAGAGAATGCAAAAAGGTGTAGGTATTAGCTCAATAGATATTGCTTGTGCATCTGACTCTGAGGACTGCAGGGTCTTTGACTGCGACTGATGCCTTGGGTAAGGGTTCGCAGGTCAGGTCCTCCTGGGTTACAGTATCTGGGGGCTGTTGTTAATCTCATTCCTTGTGAGCTATGACAAGGAAGACAGCAGGCAGGCTGTGATCTGTACATGGTGGTATTGGAAGGACCCCTAGGGGCAGCTTGGAATACGACAGAAAACTGGATAAACAGCTGCTAAGCTGTGCTGAACTGTGCTAAGCTGTGCTACACCCACTTCCTAACACCCTGTTAAGTCAAAATTAGCTGTCCCACGTGGCTGCAAGGAACGCTTAAGGCTGGCAATGTCTATGTACTGTGCAGTGTGTGGCCTCTCCCAGTACCAATGCGAAATTCTTCTGTCTGGGAAAGAAGATGGGGGAATCAACATGCAGGGCTGAGTTGAATTCAGTGCTGATAGCTCTGGTTTTATAAGAGATCCTGCCTTGGTAAGGAATGACACAGGGTGACACCAGATTCTGTTTGCCTTTCAGCTTTCCTTTCCACACAAGACACTGTTGTTGATGTCTAGTGACCAACAAGATGTTAATGGCTGGTATCATAGTCTTGCAGCTGCAGTCAGGTAGGGTTGTATTTTCCAAAGGAGAAAGCAGCTGAGGGAAGGGGGTGGAACATAAAAATGGTCATATGGACTTGTGTATTTGCACGTATTACATGGTTATGAGGCTGACAGAGAAAACCTGGCTCTGGCAGCTAGGATACAGGGGAATACTGGGAACAGATTTAGTGAACTTCCCCTTTGTTCTTCCTCTACAGGCAGCTGAAAGCCTGACCCACTTGAGTAGAAAAAAGACAGACTGGCAGGACAGTCACCTCTCTTTGTAGAAACCTACACAATCTTAGGAAATGTTCAAGGACATAAAATAAGAGAATGCATTTATAGGGACTACCACTGTGCTTGTGAGACTGAATGAATGCTTTGTCAGCTGTCCTAATCGTAACACAGATCTGCAAAAAATAGGTATGCACACTGAGGATTTGTATATAAAAAAATCTGTATCATGACTTTTCCCCAATTTAGCTTACAAGCTCCTAGCTTTTCTATGCTTTTCTTCCCCCACCCCTCTTACATTATTAATTTAAGGACAAGTGTGAGAAAGTCTGACTTGCCTTCCCTCATTAAATATTTTTATCCATCTATGTTTCTAAAACAGTGTTTTCATATTTATTTGTCCACATATATTTCTGCTTGCTCTTGCTACTGGGTCCTTTGATCAAAAGGGATGTTTTGGAAAACGGTTACATGAGCTTAATACTGTATTTTCAGCTAGTACTAGATGGCCACAGCCATCTTCCTCCCTTGACGTATTTTCATCATTCACACCCTTGAGTTTTCTACCAGAACAGTTTCACAGTTATTTTCTCTTCCACAAAGAATGTAGGCAGATAAAGGGAAGATCATTCAGTGGTTAAAATCCTACCTCTCAAATTCTCATCAGTCCCACAGAAAAGTTAATCTGCTGAACTATCTGAAATAAACTGGTAGGTAACACAGAGGTAGGTTTATCAAACAGCATTCACACTTCTAATCTGAATTCTGAGAAATTATGCAGATGAAACAGCACTTGCCTTTGTCCTCCTTGGTATGTAGTAGCCTTGAAATGCTAAAATGAAAAGTTCAAGCAGCACCTCTGCTTGTGAAGCACACAGAAAATCTGCAGGAGGCTACAGTCAGTACTCTGGGTCTTCAGTAGCTGGTAATGTGCTAGCTAGGATTCAGCTTATGAGGCTGAAAAAACAATTTAAAGTAGAAATATGCATAAGGTATTCTTGAGTATTTTGTTAAAGCCTCAACACAGAATTGGGGTTGGTGTTGCGACTGATCCTGTTTAACATCATTGTCAACAACATGGACAGTGGGATTAATGCATTCTCAGCTAGTTTGCTGATAACACCAAACTGTCTGGTGCAGTTGACATGCTGGAGGGAATGGATGCCATCCAGAGGGACCTTGACAGGCTGGAAAGGTGGCCAGTGCTACCCTCATGAAGTTCAGCAAGGCCAAATACAAGGTCCTGTGCCTGGATTTGAGCAATCCCAAGCAGAAATAGTCTGGGTGAAGAATGGATTGAGAGCAGCCCTTGAAGAGAAGGACTTGGAGGTGTTGGACAATAAGAAGCTCAACATGAGCCAGCTTCAGTGTGTGCTATTAGCTCAGAAACCAACCATATCCTGTGCTGCATCAAAAGTAGCATGACCAGCAGGTCAAAGGAAGCAGTCCTGTCCCTCTGCTCTCATGAGACCCCACCTGCAGTCCTGCATCCAGCTCTGGGGCCCCCAGCCCAAGATGGACATGGAGCTGTTTGGAGCGAGTCTAGGGGAGGCCACAGAGATGCTCCAAGGGCTGAGCACCTCTCCTGTGAATCAGGCTGAGAGTTGGGCTTGTTCAGCCTGGAGAAGGGTCTAAGTAGCCTTCCAGCACCTAGAAGGGGTCTACAAATCTGGAAATGGGCTTTTTAGAAGGGCATGTAGTGACAGGACAAGATGGAATGGCTTTAACCTGACAGAGGGGAGATTTACATTAATATGAGGGAAAAGTTCTTTACCATGAGAGTGGTGAGACACTGGCACAGGTTGTCCACAGAAGCTGTGGTTGCCCTATCCTTGGCAGTGTTCAAGGCCAGGTGGGACAAGGCTTGGAGCAACCTGGTCTAGCAGAAAGTGCCTGTGCCAATGGCAGGGAGGCACTGGATCAGGTGATCTTTAAAGTGCCTTCCAACCCAAACCATTCTATGACTGAATGATGTGGAAGCTCTGCAGCAGTAGAAGTTTGGCTCATCTGTTCTTGAGTCATAAAACACCTGTTTGAACAATTGCAAGGTGGGCAACTTCAAAATCATCAGAAACAAAGATTTAGGTCTGTCAGAGTACCACTTCTACTAGTTTTAACCATTTTTTCCTGCTTAAACAGTACCACACCTATTAATTTCTCACTGGAATTCATTAAAACAGAAATGGTATTGTGTAAAACAAGTGTTCTGATGGTTTTTGTCTTTCCATACAGCTACCTTACAACACAGGATCACTCATTTGTCTTGTGGAACTCAGCGAGGAAGGAACCCAACATGTTTAGTGATGCGCGGGTGTCCTGGGTTCAGCAATAGCAGTCAGTTTTTCTCCTTCTCAGTAGCTGGTGCAGCACTGTGTTTTGACTCAACCTGGGAACAAAACTGGTAACAGGAATGTTTTTAGTTACTGCTCAAATGTTTTGTTCTGACCAAGGACTTTGAGTCTCATGCTCTGCCAGGGAGGAGGGGAGGCCAGGAGAAAGCAGGGACAGGACACCTGACCCAAACTGACCAAAGAGGTATTCCATACCATAGCACGTCATGCCCAGGATGTAACAGAGTTACCCGGAAGGGCTAGTGCTCTACGGGGGTTGGTTGGAGGTACTCGGTCGGTGTTGAGTGGGGGGTATGGGGTGTCGTGAGTTATCTGTGGTTGGTGAGATGCTGTATTTTTTTCCCTTGTTATTTTATCGTTATTGTTATTGGTGGTAGCAGTAGTGATTTGTGTTATACCTTAGTTACTAAACTGTTCTTATCTCAACCTGTGGGAGTTGTATTCCTTTGATTCTCCTCCCCATCCCTCTGGAAGCAGGGGAGGGCAAGAAAGGGGGGTTGAGTGAGTGAATGAGCTGCATGGCTGGGATTAAACCACGACAGGGGGTTTTTTTGTGTTTGGTGTTTTTTGTGTATAGTTTCTTGGGGAATTTTTCTGCAGAAAGTTACCAACTCATGTGCACAGAAATATACCCAAATAGAAGCAAACCCGCTTTTGAACAAAGTTTATTTACAGAGAGTGTATCAACCACTAGGGTTCTCAGCTTGATTTCCTTCTCTTGCCAACTCTATTCACATCACATGAAAAAGCAAGTACCTCATGCTTCCACCACAGCAACTCAAGGGTAGTAATCAACATTAAGGACATCCCGCCTCCATACACTCCTGGACAGTAACAGGCTGGTTGGTGTATGGATTGCTGATGCCAAGCCCTGTACCTGTGCACCCAGAGGCAGAGGGGGCTGCTACACCGGGGTGCCCTCGGGGGCCTGTGGGGCTGCTACCTGCTGCATGTCCTCCCTGTAGCCCTTCAGGAGCTGGTTGAGCAGCGTCTTCTCACTGTCGCGGCGCTGGCGGATGAGCGGTGGAAACGGGTTTCCCTTGAGCTCGATGACTGCCATTTTGGCACGGTCAAGGCCATCCCGGTTGGGGATATGCAGCATGCGGGTGTAGTTGCCAGAATGGGGCTGGAACCGGGGTGCCAGCACCTTGAACAGCTTGTGGATGAGGTCCTTCTCCTGCGGGGCAGCACACTCAGCACCAGCCCCTCGGCTGGAGGGGGGGAGATGTGGGGTGGGATAGGTACCTACCGTCAGCCAGAAGTCTGCCATGCGCATGGCGCGCTCGTTGGTGTCCCCCAGCTTGGCGTACTCGATGAGCTGCCGGTGAAAACAGGCCGCGCCGTTAGGGTCCCTGGGCCGCACCCCCCCAGCCCCGTCCCGTCCCCTCCGCTCACCTTCTCGGCGTAACCCCTCATCTCGTCGGCCCGCGCCCAGGGCGCCTCGATCCGTTCGTGCCGCACCAGCGCCGTTACCAGGTTGCGGAGCAGGTCGAGACGCGACCGCGGGCCCAGCCCCAGCGGCCGGAACACGCGGCCATGCGAGATAGCGGCCGGCACCGACAAACGCATCCTACCGCCCCTACCGGCCCAACCCGGCCCGGCCTGACTGCCCCCGCGGGGCACCGTGGGACGCAGCGCCCGGCAGTCCCAGCGCTACCGCGCTGCACGACGGGAGCTGTAGTTCCATGGCGGCAAGGTCAGCTCCGTGTTGCTGTCCTTGAAGTATCGCGGCGGCCCCGCGGCCAGGGCAGGGTGGGCTCTGAGGGGAGAAAGGAGGGCAGCTGGTCTGCGGGGTGTCCCGCACCGTGGCTGTGATGAGGTGTGGAACACTGCCTTCACGGGGAATTTTGTCTTATTCCCTCCTTCACCCCAGTACCGGTGATGGGATGCCAGAGGAGCTTCAGACCCCTGTATTGCATCCCCATGCTACCGGCAGCATGGGGAAAGGCTGGATCCCGCCTTATGAAGCCCTCCTGGGTTGCGGGAGCTGCCACATCATTGTGGAGGTGCGTGCCTGTCATGTTTACACAAACTAGCCCTGTTGTGTGACAGCTCAGGTAAAAGTACAAAAAGTAACCTGCAGTATGGATACAGGCTGGGGAGCAATGGGATTGAGAGCCTTGTGGAGAAGGACTTGGAGTACTGGTGAATGACAGGTTTGGTATGAGCAGGCAATGTGCACTTGCAGCCCAGAAGGCCAACTGTATCTTTGGCTGCACCAAAGCAGAGGTGATCCTGCTCCTCTGCTCTGGTGAAACCCCAGCTGTGTCCAGCTCTGGAGTCCTCAGTACAGGAAAGACATGGACCTGTTGGAGAGGGTCCAGAGAAGGGCCACAGGAATGATCAGAGGGCTGGAGCACCATTTCTATGAGGAACGGCTGAGAGAGATGGGCTTGTTCAGCCTGGAGAAGACTCCGGGGAGAACTTACTGTGGCCTTTCAGTTCTTACAAGGGGCCTGTAAGAAAGACAGGGAGATACTTTTTCAGGGCCTGTTACAATAGGACAAGGAGTGATGGTTTTAAACCAGAAGAGGGAAGATTCAGCCTGGATGTGAGGGAAAAATTATTTACAAAGAGGGTGTAAAACACTGGCACATGTTGCCCAGAGGGGTGCTGGATGCCGATCCCTGGAGACATTCAAGGCCAGGCTGGATGTGGTTCTGGGCAACCAGATCTAGATGAAGATGTCCCTGCTCATTGCTGGGGGCTTGGACTAGGTGAGCTTTGAAGGTCCTTTCCAACCCAAGCTATTCCTGTGTCTATGGTTCTATGTTTCAGTACCCCGGCAATGTAATTCAGCTCCAAGAAAAGTGCTGAAGAGCAGTGTAAGGAGATTTTCTGCTATTTGTTTCCTCAAGCCAACATTTCTGTGTTTTGAGGGATTGTAACAAAAGCAGCTACCAACAGGGTAAGAAAAAATATCTTTGTTATTATGAATACAGCATAAAATCACAGTCATTTTATACACATTTTAGTATTTCATATATAAATAAAGTGAACAGGATAGTTACTGGAATGTGTAATAGGAATAAACATATGGATTTTAATTGACATTTACAAATTCTTGGGCCCCACCCCCATCTTTTGTTGCTTCTCTGGGGCTTAGCATATTAACTCTGAAATACTTCTAGGAAGAAGGTTACTCAAGCTGTGATGCCACCAATAACTCCAGGCATTACTTTAATCCCATTTACAATCAATTCTCCTCTCTTTTTCCTGATTTAGCCTGTGAATTCTGTGTCAGTATCCCCACATTGCAGGAAAGATTAATCCTGAATGTATTTGACACAGTGTTGAAAGAAAACATTTTCCAAGCGTTATAATTTTTTGTTAAACTCAGTAACAATCAGCATTTTCCCATCACTATACACTCTTGCAAATGTTTCCATTAAATATATTTTTAATATTAATAAAATAACAAACTCTTTTATTATTATTCTGCTTATAACTCGATGTCTTAACATCAAAATAGTATTTCTTTCTAATAAAATTATACATAGTATTTATATGAAACAAAGTTGTGCATGAGCCAAGTAAGGAAAGCAGGCATGAGCATATGTGTTTCTACATTCTGATTTTGGATTCTTGGGGGAGTTTGTTATTTTTGGAGCCACAGAGTAATAGATAATTTATAAGGTAATGACTTCCCTGGCTACCGGGTAACTAACTTAAGACTGGAAATGATTCCCCTGGCTTTATGAAACTTTGGGTATGCTGAAGAAAATGGCACTTTTCTATCTGTGTGTCTTTATCCAGAAATTTTAATTAAATGTTTCTGGTACAACGTGTTAGGAAAGTTATCATAGAGTGAGTGAGGAATAAAATGAGAGAAGGCCTATGGAAAGATTTTAGCTGCATGCAAACAGAAGGCTGAATCTTCCCAACCAGTTCTCCTTTGAGGGACTATCCCTGCTGGAGGAATTCCTGTGTCTTCTTGGGTGGATTTAGTCTCTACCATGATGTCTCCTTGCTGCTGGGACTCAGCCAACAGCTTGAGAGCCGGGAGTCTGGAAAGAGGAGGGTGAAGTACAAGGACAAAACCAAAGGGCACTTTCCTTCATCTTTTCAATGGAGTAAGCACGTCTGTTGGAAACTGAACTCTAGACTGTGAAAACCAATGATGCAGACTCCAGAAAGGGAAGTTACTCGGGGAAGGCATGTAAACATGTGCCGTGTTTTATGTTTAAAGAGTCTGTAGGACAGCTTTTTCTGCTTACACTGTGCTTACAGTGAAGCAAGCATTTTATCTACCTTCCTGGCCTAGTCTCAGGATTTCCCTTCCATACTTATGCTCAGCAGGGCAGCTGTCACCTACCCCTGAAACTGATGGTCCAACTGTAGGAACTTCTCATTTGGTATTTGTCTATATTTGGAAAACCAGAGCTTGGAACTAAAATTCTAAAAATGTGTTTTTAGAACACATCTTCTTGTGATCAGGGGTCACAAAAATTTAGTTGGTGTGTAGGAACCATTTCATCAAACTCATTGTTCAGTATCTGATGGTCAAAAAACTCTGCAGCTAACAGTGCTATAGTGGGAATCAACTTTATCCAGAAGGTGGTGGAGTGTGGTGGTAAACATATGCAAGAGTTACATTATTTGTAGGAGTTACAAATACACCATTTGACATTTAACTAATTTACTTAGAATTGCATATTCATGAATGATATTTTCATCCATTTGCCTGTGTAAAATTAAGAAAATCAGTAATAAATGCCTCAGTTTATGCTGTCTTAGAGGTTTCTTTCAGCCTGCTGCATATAAGACCATCCCTGTTTTCACCACAAGTTCCTTCCCCAAGCCTTACTGATGTCTTTATTACATGGTTCATAAGACTGCTTAGATCTGCAGCTGCTTGCAGAGGCCCTCTCAGAGGAGAAGCCCAAAGACCACAGAGTGAGAGCACTACCACTTTTTCTAAGCTATCCCAGTGACTAAATCACTGCTTTGTAAATATTGAAATACGCATAACGTGAAGAGGAATACAGAACATTAACGGTCTTAAAGCTAATGCCCTTGCTTGTGGCATAGCGATAGCAACAAGTTGGGAAACAATCAGAAGAATTAACACATTGTCTTAAGATAATATATGAAAGATAGGAAAGATCTAGCTAGCCAGCTGTTTCTACAGCTTGTATTGACTTGTACCAGTGGTGTAGAGATTACACCAACTGCCTTTTGGCCTAGAAATATGGAAGGGAATCCAAACCTTTACAGGCTATCTTTAAAGGGCTCCTTGTATTTTTACATGTATTTATTCTGTTAGAATAAGCCATGAAAAACATAGCAAAATAAGAAGTTTTTCTTTTCATTTGTAACGTGGACATGAGCCAGCACTAAATATACTGTAAAAGTAGCAGCTACACAGATACAACATAGAAGTTTTGTGCTTAATATACTCCTTTATCTTCTAAGCGTGGCAAAGTCCTCAGCAGCTGTCATAATCCAAAAGAAATGGTAACATACATCATCCATGAGGTATGATCTAACTTGTGCATCCAATTTTCCAGTGTAAAAAAAGGGTACTCTCGCTCATCCCTCTTCACAAATATGATCCCATGTGCAGTACCTCACCTTAGCCATCCTCGTATCAGTTGAAATGTTCTGTCATTTGCACTCCTGCACCTACTTATACTCCTCATATACCCAGCCAAATACACTGCAACATTATGTTCCAGCTCTGTGAATGCTATTTAGGTTGCTCTGATACAGCAGAGGAAGGAAACAGATAGAAGCTCTTTGCAAACCTGAGGCCTCTGTCTGGTCTTGTTTCACTCAGACTTCAGCATTTCACCAAGAAAGACATGTACCCACAGGAAGTCACACTCCCGACTCTTTCTGCAAGGCTGGGATTGGTTTTGTGCTTGCCGGTAAGCCTACCTGACTCACGATTGGTTTTCCTGCTTTTTACATCCCCTATTCTCTTGCTCATCTTTGTGTAATGTTTCCAGCATGAATCTGTTGAGGAAGGGAACTGGCCTTCACACTCAGCAGCAGGTGAATGGTAAAGGAAAAGTAATGGTAGTTTAGGACAAACATATCTTATTTTTTTGAACAATAGTCTAGCAACACAAAGATGAATAATTTCCCATCAGGAAGTAATGCCCTTGTATCACTGGTTTTGGTTGTTTTTTTTTTTTTTTTTTTTTTTTTTTTTTTTTTTTTTTTTTTTTTTTTTTTTT
>NDXB01017819.1:109047-130951 GCA_002631895.1 Agapornis roseicollis
TTTTTTTTTTTTTTTTTTTTTTTTTTTTTTTTTTTTTTTTTTTCCCTTTTTTTTTTTTTTTTTTTTTTTTTTTTTTTTTTCCCTTTTTCTGTCGTGTTGGAGCATAATAGAAGAAGTTATTTCACTTACAGCTAGCCTATGGCCTATGCTGTGAAACAGGGGTCCACTTCTTAACCCTTGGGACAATAGGTGGAGACTTGAGTTCAGTGATGCAATATATTTACATATATAAAGTCATTGTGGACCAAGGTTTTTGTTATTAATGTTATTTAGGGATGGTGTTCAGCTACATGTCTATCCCTGGCAAAATTTGGGTATTGGGTCATTTGGACATATAATGCAAAGTAGGCAGATGAAATGCTGTGGTCTAGTTAATCCTAGAGCATGCCTGAATTGTATTATATACTAAGAAGTTTTTCTTGATAATCTAGTACAATGCACAATGTAGGCTTGACAGCATGGAATTACTACAAGGAGGCTACCATGAATCTGGAAAGCTACAGTACAGGCAGCATGGTTGGGGAAAAGCAGAGAGAAAATTGGGAAATAATATATATATAAGTATATATATATATTTTACATTGTCAGTGCATTTTTATACTGAAGAACTCTAAAGGGGCTCTATTTCTTTCAGTAGGCATAGCTAAGGATGGGCTGCCTTCTGTATCCTGGAGTCTCTGGGTGCTGCCCTTGGTTTGTAGTCTTCTCCAGATCCAAAATCTACTGTGTCATGATAGTTTGTAAATTCCTGAGGTAATGGAAACTCCTCTGTTGATGAATGAGTCCTGTGTCCAAATACTCTCTCTTGCAGCTCAGCGATGTCATTTCTGATGTCTGCCATCATCAGCAATAGGAAATCAAATGAACCTGGTGGGCCCTGCAGTCACAAGGCACAGTCAGAAATAATAACCCACTTTGGCTTCAGAGTTTTCAAGCAGGTTGATATAGTTACTCTTGCAGGGATAACCTGTTACAATACTGCTTCATATCAATTCCCAAATGTTAATGCTCTGGTTTTGAATCAACTGGCTCAGGCAACAATTTTCAAAAGAAGGCAAATGTTTTTACATTTATAAGTGGCTCAGGGCTTCAGTTACTTAACATTTCCTATGCTATATCTGCCTCCTAAGATTATCTTAGCATATTAAGAAGATTCTCCCCATGGGAACAGAGGAGATAAATCCTGGTTCACTGTGTTTCCTCTTATTAAACTGATAGAAATTACACTCCTAGAATAACTGATCAATCAACAATTATTATCTGTTTAAATTTTTTCTCAAGAATGCTAGTATTTGAAAAGTATCTTTTCAATATGGTAACCTCGCTGCTGTTCATCACTAACTAAATATATTGGCAATTACAACGCAGAGAGTAGCCATCTAGTTTTATCTGATTTTAGAAAATCATCATCTCTTTTTAGCTGACTTCACACAGTAAAGTACACTGTTTAATATTGAGGACATCCTGCTGGACACACCCGTAAAAATCCATTCCATGAATGAGAAAACACCATAATAAATAGATTTTTAAACAATATAACTTGAAAACAGATTGTAAATATTCATCCTTTTCCTGATGTCTTGCTCAAAGCCTATAGCTTCCCAAATCCTAGAGTGATTTTAAAAGGGGCAGGATTTTAAAAGTTTCCAGGGCTCAAACTCCCATAAGGAGTAATGGCAGCACTGTACTGGGATCTCATGCTTCTGCCTCCTGAGGATGTCCTACTGCTGTTGTAGGGCAGAGGTGTACTTATTGCCTTCAGTGACCACCCAGCAAGGGAAGAGGTGTGTAGGCAAAAATACTTGGATGAAAACAGGTAATTACTTTCTTTCCAATAATATTTTCTGCACATGTAAAGTATCTTTCACTGTGTTTTTGACATGAGGTTGGTTTGTTTGCTTGTTTTCCTTTCGGCTGACTTGTGGTATGTAGTCAGCATCATTCTGTTGTGGAAATTCTTCCTCTGAGCAATACTTACAGGTATCCCTTTTGGTCCTGGTGCACCTCGCTCCCCCTGTAATTAATACCACATCAATTAGTTTTTTGTGACTAAAGGAAATGAAAAAAAAAAATCACAGTTTGCCAGATTCTTTACTTACTGTCCCTAGATCTAGAATCATCATTGTACACTTGCTCAGAAAAAGAAAGTGAAGGAGAAAGGCAAGGAAATTGCTACTAATTCTAGTGGCAACAGAGTTGGACACTTCTAATATTTCTCTTAGACTGTAACAAGCAAACCCTTTAACAGGAGAAATTAATAAATCTAATGAAATGGGTAAAGCATCAGCATTTCTTCATGGAAAAGCTAAAAAAGCAGCACAGAAAGAAAAGGAAGCTGCTGGACACACAGCCTGGCAGGGCTGTTTTCCAGGCTTAAGGAATGGCAAATAAAAAATAGAATAAAGACATGAAGGTATGAGACAACAGGATGTTTGCAGCTTAATAAAGGAAATGTGATGGTAAAAGGATATGACTACAGTAGTGCAGAGGGACTCTGTCCCAAACCTGTACTTCACATGTGCATGTGCCCACATTATGAAATCAGTACCTCTCCTCACCTTGCTGCCATCTCTCCCTGGGGCGCCTGGTGGACCCTGCAAAAGAAAAGAAAGTGTTTGCAAGGACATCAGCAGCTGTGCAGCTAAGGCCAGTTGTGCAATGCATAATGGGAGATAAGAATACTGACCACGGGGCCCCGTCTGCCCTGCTTAATATGTGATATGTCTGGAGATGGGCCCATAGGTCCCATTGATCCACGGGGTCCTGGCTGTCCAGGAGGTCCGGGTGACCCAGGAACTCCTTGACTCCCTTTTGGTCCTGGAGCCCCTGCAATCAACAGCAAAGGTTACTTCCTTAGGAAAAGCACTCAGGACACTTGATCAGTGCAAGCAGTGGGGACTGACCATTTTTTGAACCACCCAATGAACTGGTTGCCTTAAGACACCCAAATCCGTAACAAGACAACCAACACAGCAGTCATCTGAGACTGCTTGTCACAGTAGCTACAAGAGATGTTCAGAAAACAATTAAACCTTGTATATACAAGGAAGCCAAGACTCCCAGGTGGTTAGGGACACAGAGTGGGAATGAAAAGAAAAGCAGAAATGCCTTATTTTCACACAAAGAAGAAAGGAACAACTCTCATAAAACTCATAGGAATGTTAGATCAAAGGCATCTACTGTGCATGACTGGCACAGAAGCAAACAAGCCCTTTGCAGTGGTGGGTTGTTTCTGTTGCTTCTATCTTTTGTCCAGTATGGTAGTCCATGTATTAGGGGCAAAAAAGTCCCTGTTATTCCATTTTGGTTTACATTCTTTTCAGCTTCTGCTGGTTCAGCAGAGAATGTTAATTTTCAGGAAGCACATAAGCCACAAAACATTTGTTTAGTTCAAGAGAAACACTATGAAAAGCAAAAAAGGAAATATGGCACCTGAAACAATATTTGCACAAAATAAAGACCATTAAAGTGTCACTCACTGAATTGCTTAACAGGGGAATGCACTTTTCTTTATACTGAAGGCATGTGAAGCACATATAAAATGAAAGAGTAGAAAGGGTTCAGCAGGACAGAATACGTATAGTTAGGATTTTCAAAAGGAATAAAATCAAGTTCAGTTTTGAACCTCAGACTCCTTCTAGAGATCCAGCAGCCCTGTTACGGGCGGCAGGGCAGACAGGAAGTGAGCAGTAGTGGTTTTCAAGTGGAAAAGAACATTCTACAGCACCTTGGAGAGCTCAGTCATGGGGGAAGCAGATGGAAGACCTGTGGAGTCAGGCCTACGTTGAACTGTACAGTTCAGAGTCTGAGACAGAATCTCTGACCATATTGTCCTTGCACTTCTGGTATACTGAAGACTGAAAATAGTAATCCTCCAAGAAAATGAGATAAGGACTCTAAAACCAAAGCAAGACTGCAAAAGTGGAAATAAATGTGTGTGTGTATGTGTGTTTGTGTGTGTGTGTGCACACACACAGCTTGGTTACAAGTAAATAAAACCTTGCAAGGAGTATCTGCTAATCCTCTGGAGAATATTCCTGAAAGCCAGCGCAATGCTAAAATTCCTTGGAGTCATTGCTCTCCCAAAATTAGATGTGCATTCAACAGAGTTTGCAAAATTGTTAGCATCACTGATTGCTGGTTGCAATGTGTCTGGCTTAAGTCAGAGCTTTAGGAATTCTCTGCTTTTATGACTTCTCAGGCTATACCTTAGCAAAAAAGGTGTGAGTAGAGTTTTACATTTCCTTTCAGATTCCTTTGAATCTGGAATACAACCTAGAACCACCAAATGAATCCTTGCAAAACCAGATGAGTTAAAATCAAAGAGCTGCACCAACCCCCGCAAAATGAAAGCACATTTTCTGTTTTACTAATGACAGTGAACTAAAGTAATAGGCATTCCTGAAATGAAATGGAGAGTGTTTTAAGATAGGTTTAATATGCAGGAAATGACAATGGAAGTAGGTGAGATATCCTAGGGAGAGGGAGAAATTTAATGCATATAGGACAAACACAGGTTGCATGCCAAAAAACCACATGGAGACTAAGACACAATGGATGATGTTCGACAGTTGGCAGAGGCTGACCATAATGACCAGAAAGTTCCTGAATTTAGCACAAACACAAATATAATGATAACAATCAAAATATGAAACACATTAAATCTGATCACACTGAAAGATACGCTTATGACTTTTATTCATAGCACTATTGCACATTTGTGTCGCTCTGATCTGTATCTTACCTGGAGGGCCTGGTTGGCCAGGCTGGCCTGGGGGGCCAGGGATATATGCATTAGATGCAAGCACTTTTTCACCAGTGATTTGCTTGCTAAGATCAGCAGCGTTATTTGGTAGAAAAGCAACCTGCCAAAACCAAAAATCAGTGTAAGCCCTTCACCATTCAGCTGGATAAATTACATTCTTGGTTAAGCTTTCATGTGGACAAACAGCGTATTTATGTTCTCCAGGAAAATACAAAATGTTTAATTGTATCCTTCCCTGAAATAATCAGAAAAAGATGTTACTGTGTGAGGCTGTTCACTGTTCAAGCCACTGTAGAAATACTGCAAGTCAATCCAAATGGAGGGCTGGAGAAATTCAGGAGATGTGCAGCAGCAAGTTGTCAAAAACTTGTCTTATAGCTGCTTGGATCTTCTCAAAAAACCTTTTTCCTTATTTAAAGTTTTTTCTGTTCATTTACTGCTCTTTCTCAGGACGACATTAACTTAGATACCTCAATTCTCAATTTCTGCACAGCCTGCAACTTTTCACAGGGTTCAGCAACAGCCCCCAGTCCTTTGTGTATCTGGCTCTGTAAGCCTACTGTTTAACCTGACAGATGTGTGGATCTGCTCTGCATAGAGACACAAAGCTAAAGTAAGTGAGAATGTCAGGAGAATTGCACACTGTATTTTAAAATGTCATTCTCAATTACATCAGATCCTTAATTACACATGAAATATTAATCTGCCCAGATTGAATATATTTAATAATTAAACTCTTCTTTCTACAATTAGTTTACAGCATTGGTGGATAACAGAAGATTGACTGATGTCATCTACCTGGACCTGTGCAAAGCATTTGACACTGTCCCACACAGCATCCTTTCTCTGGATTGAGAAGACATGCATATGATGGATGGAACACTCAGTGCCTAAGAAATTAGCTGGATGGTCACACTCAAAGAGCTGCAGTCAACAGCTTGATGTCCAAGTGGAGACCAGTGACAAGTGACATTCCTCCGGGATCGGTGTCAGGTCTGTCACTGTTTAACACCTTTATTGGTGACACGGACATTGGGATTGAATGCGCCCTCAGCAAGTGTGCTACTCTGGGGTCCCCAGCATAAGAAAGACATGCAGCTATTGAAGCAAGTCCAGAGGAGGCCACAAAGATGATCTGAGAGCTGGGGCACCTCTGCTATGGAGACAGGCTGAGAGAGTTTGAGTTGAGCCTGGAGAAGGGGAGGCTCTGGGGACACCTTAGAGCAGCTTCCAGTGCCTAAAGGGGCTGCAAGAAATCTGGAGAGGGACTTTTAACAAGGGCAGGGAGGTAGGGATAGAACAAGGGGGAATAGCTTTAACCTGAATGAGGGTAGGTTAAGATTAGTTATGAGGGACAAGTTCTTCCTTGTGAAGGTGCTGAGGCACTGGAACAGGTTGCCCAGAGAAGCTGTGGCTGCCCCATCCCTGGCAGTGTTCAAGGCCAGGTTGAATGGGGCTTGGAGCAACCTGCTCTAGTGGAAGGTGTCCCTGCCCATGGCAGGGGGTTGGAACTGGATGAGCTTTAAGGCCCCTTCCAACTTAAACCATTTTGTGATTCTTTGATTCTGTCATATTTAGAAATATTCTGCAAATGTTTCATCTCTCCAGAACCAGCTGAAGGGAGATGACAAGGCAGGTGGCTGGTTTGCAGTGAGGAAAGAACCTCATAGCAGCCTTCCAGTACCTGAAAGGGGGCCTATAGGGATGTTGGGGAGGGACTCTTCATTAGGGACTGTAGTGACAGAACAAGGGGTAATGGGTTCAAACTTAAACAGGAGAGGTTTAGATTGGATCTAAAGAAGAAATTCTTTCCTGTGAGGGTGGTGAGGCACTGGAATGGGTTGCCCAGCGAAGCTGTGAGTGCTTCATCCCTGGCAGTGTTCAAGGCCAGGTTGGACGAAGCCTTGAGTGGCACAGTTTAGTGTGAGGTGTCCCTGCTTATGGCAGGGGGGTTGGAACTAGATGATCTTAAGGTCCTTTCCAACCCTAACTGTTCTATGATTCTATGATTGATAGTGGCAAGTGGCTGCATGTACAGTTGGGAATTTTACTCTGCCAAATGGAACTGAAGAGTTATTTGAGCAATACCAGGGTAGATCTACTCCTGGGTCAGCTCTGTGGCTCCCTGAATGAGTTTGGCTCAGTGGTGATGCTGTATTCTGCAATATTTGTGTGGGAGAGCTTCATTAAATAAAATACACAATGACTCTTGCGACCTGTCAATGCTTTTAATCAGCTATTTGGAATTCCCTGCACAGGGCTGTTCTCAAGATTCATGCTTTCTTCTGTAGTTTTTTGATACACACACTTCTGACCTTATTGCAAACTTGATGTTTGTAACACAGTGAGAAAAAAGATGCTATGCACTTGCAGTACACACTATAACTGGGCAAATTTCTTTTGTCAAATTATCACTTAAGAATGCACTTTAAGGGCAGCCAGTGCTGCTTGTAGTTTGGTGTCTGGATGCACAGGACAGTTCTGAAGGAAGCAAAAGTGAGGGAAAAAAGACTTCAAACAAGTTAGAAACATTAAGACAGTTCATGGTAGCATTTCCAAAACACCAGTTTGATTTTTCAGAGTGCAATTCAAAGCACGATGACAGGAATACAAAGATTTATCAGCTATTTGTGACTCAGGTTTTGGAGAACATTGCTGTTCCAAACACAAGACACACTAAAGACAAATTAAGTGGTGTAAGTCTTAGCAAGAATTTGGTAGAGTCAGTCCACCCCCCAGAAATCAGTGACTGGATGAAGTCAGCACTTCGCAGAAACCCCACAGGGTGTTTCTTATGAGCTTACTCCTACGAGTCTGCTCACATAGAAAACGGGGATCCAGCACACCTACTGCTTTGTGGTGGACTGTCATCTATGGTTTTATAAGGAAAAACATCTGCTTTGTTTACTAATGATCCTGCAGCTTTCTCAGCCAACATTCCAGCCACTGTAGCACACAACAAAGTGTGGGACTGCTGAAAAGGCTCCTCCATGGGTCACAGTACATTACACCTGGGGCTAAAGAGGAAAATTCAGTAGCTGGAAGCTCTCACAGCCACACTTGCCAGGGACCATCATGGGGAGGTCAACTGCCCAGCTCTGGTCAGCACACTGTCAAATTTTGTTTCCTGGAGCAAGGTCCTGTCCATAGGAGGGTCCTGGATGGATATGAATGGAAGGGTTGCAAGGACCATCATGCTGCAAAAACTTCACTATGTGACTCTAGTCAAGGGCTCTGCAGTGCTAATACTGCCATACTAAACCCAAGACAGAGTTAAACCCTGTGACTACCTAAAAGTACTGGATTTTACAGGCAGTTTTTTGTGAGAATACTTTCAGTGTCATCAGTGAGTGCTTCTGCTTAAGGTCAGTGAGTATTTCTCCTTAAGGGTGTGCACAGTTGAGTGACAGCTTAACTGTTGTCCTCTTCAGAGCTCGTGCTTAAATTTACTACCAGATCTTGTTTTGGAGACGTATTGCTATCTCAGCTAATAAATAGGCATCACTTAGTATTAGTCCCTGTCATGAATATAATTCTTAAGATTTATCATGAAGAGGATTTGGAAGTGTATTCTTTTCTGTTGCTTAAATATTTACTTGTTCCTGCCAGCAAGGCTGTTGTAATAACGAAGTTTTAAAAAAAAATCACATAGCTGCTGTGAAAGCATCTACACATGCTTCCCCACTGAGTCAGATGGACCTGAGGCATACACTGAGAGTGCCAAAATACCCAGTCGCTGGTCTAGCTCTCTGCTCTTTGATATCTTCTGGCCAGAAAATGGTTGTTACATGCACTGAGGCCAAACCATGTGTTTCTGATGTTGACTCACATCCTCTTTGGGATTGGTTATACTCACTGGCCTAATTTCTATTTCACCTTTTAACTGAACCAGGATCATCTTCCAGAGTGATCTTGGCTTTCTCTGTCCAAAGCTTCAAATCTTAATGGCCCTTGGAAAATATTTTTTTTGCTTTCCATGTGCATGCAAATATTAGGGAGGGTAAATTTTAAAGAAAGAGAGTACTAGAACCAAGACTGCATATGCTGTGTTGCATGCTGCATCTGGAGTTTCAAGCAGTTTCTAGGAGATGTGTGGTTTAGGTGACTTTGACAGTGCTTGACAGAAGTGATGTAGAACATGGTTTTCTAATTAAACAAGTCTCTGCAATAGGATCCAGCTTACTTGGTGGTTTGTTTTCTTTTTTTTTTTTTTTTTTTTAAATTTTTGGCTGAGTGTCAGCATGTTAGATACAGTTCTCCCAGTTTTTCAGCTTTCCATTCTTCTTCCTTCCAGCAAGGTCTAAGATCAACAAAGGACTGCCCACAGTTCCCTACTGTCTTGGAACAGTGCATCCCACTGGATTGACCATGCAAGGTGACTTTTTGTTCCTGATCCTAGAACTACTTTTTCCTGCATCCTTTTATGGATGTTGCAATCCTCCAAAAAGGTATTGGTGCCATCACCAGAGGTAGCACGACTTGAGTTCACCCTGTCCTTTCTGAAGGAGACACAAATCCACACCTCCCACTTCCAGAAGCATACACCAGGTCCCAATTGTAGAGTTTGCTGGATTGGATTCTTCACAGGCTCTTCTACTAAACATAATTTTGCATAAAGTTCATAAAATCTGAAAGCCTTAACCACAAGACTGAAGACTCATTCCCATAGACTGTTTCCCTGTCAGACAGAAATGATTTTTTCTGTGCAAACCAAAAGAGCTTCAACCACAGATATTAATATACATCCTCCCCAGAAGAACTTGGCCACGTGGAGCAGCTGGTGAAACACAAGGGTCCACCTCCTTGTGGGCAGAGAAGCAGCATGAGGTTAGGTCTCCTCTCTGTGGGGTGAAAAATGCTGATGGTATCAGAGACCACTTTTTCCAGCCCTGTCTGTGTGAGGCACAACCCAAGGCTCCCTCTGAGGATGCCAAGTGAGTGAATTCCCACTAGGAAGATACTTAGGGAAAATTTAAGCTATGGACCATGACAGGACTTGGCTATGAAGCAAGAGTGAGATGCTTAGTTTGGCCGCCGCTACTGTACAAATGCTCACAGTGTCAGGTATTGATGGTCTTAGTTTTCCAGGAGTGAGATTTGAAAACAGGTATCTAACAGTGGAAGTTGGACACAAAAAACTTTCTACTGATTCAGGACATTGGCTTACATCAATCTTTGCAGAAAACGACTTGGCCAACAGTGTGACCCAGATCCCTCCCTAGAGGTCAGTGTGAGCCTGCTCAGCATCACAGACTGCAGCTGGACAAACAGCCACTAAAAAGAACGGATTCTTTTTTAACCTGTCTGATACCATTTGTTTGAAAATCAGAATCTCCACTGCACATGAAATTTTGCCACTTCTACATTCCTCTCCCTGTTGATCCAGAAGGAAAACACCACATTGAGTTTTTTGAGATAAAGAGTATCTCTAAATTCAGTGTATTTCATTTAAGTGAAGTGGATGTCTTTCTTCCTAATATAAATTGCATTGAATGAACAACATTAAATGAAACAAGTGAAAACACCAAATTGTGTTTTGACACAATGAAACTAAACAAGCACCCTGGGTGAAGTAATTACAGCCTGTCAACATGAATTGTTGAGAATATTCCTTCAGAATATTTCAATTTAAGAAAACCTGAGGGTCTGAAGGTGATGTTACCAGAAAAGGAATTGCACCTGAATACCTACACCTGCCTCTTCAAATTCTAGGTTGAGTCTCTGAGTTAATTCAATCCCACTCAAGTGCAAAAAGAGGCCTTTTACAGGAGCAATTAAAGTTAAAAGCCAGGGCAAGTTTTTAAGTGCATTATTGTCTACTTGTAAGGACAAGGGTGAAAATGAAAAAGGTTAGGGCTGAGGGTTTTTCTTTGTAAAAGAATCAAAGCTTAGTGGTGGTTTTGTTTAGCCACATGCCTCCTATTTGGAAAGAATCCTGTATCAGCATCCCATTAATGCAAAATCATGTTCTCCCATGTTGTGGCATTTGCAGAATGTCTTGCACTTGTTTGTACTAAAGGTGGATCAAGTCCAGAATCTTGTGCATTTAGAATGAATGAAAAGCTGAGGCCAGTACACATTGCCAAGAAACCTGGGCTCAGACTGGAATGGGAGTTTGGCAGACTCTATTACCATGAGCTTAGTAACACGGGTCCATGAGCTTGGTTAGCAATCTGCTTACAAGCAATACAGAAGCATAAAAAAGAGATGCCGTTCCAACATGATTTAAAAATATATTGCCATCATCTTTATGCCCACAAGAGCCATAGGCTCTGCCACAGGCAGTGACAGCTTCAAACACTTAAATTTAACCTCAGTTGTCATAAAACATGCAGGTCTGGTACAGACATGGCTGATCAGTGTTCTTACCTTTTGCTTCAGTTGTAAAACCATCTGCTTTATTTGATGAAATTCCTTACAAGAGGCACAGCATGTCCCTGGTTTTGCCACATTTTCAGATTTCTCAGTAAGCCCAGCTGAAAGAAATCAGTTTCCAATAAAAATATAAAGATTCAAAGTAAATAAATTCATATAGTGATTGAAAAAGCAACTTGAAGGTTGTTATATTTCCCCGGACTCTGAAAAGAGGAGAGAATCTTGCTATTATTAATGCTTTGACTGTGAATTGCTATGTAAGCCTGAAAACCTTGCAGGGACAGCTCTGAGCTCATTCTTAAAGCAGCTGTTTCCAGTTAGCAGTCCCCCAGGAATTTCTTTTTTTAATACCTGGAAGAGTTTACATCACTTCTTTTATCTTTGTGTTTTGGGTAGGCTAACCCTACAGATCTGAACTGATTTACGGTCCCCAAAGGGCAAATTTTCAGATGCTATAAATTACAGTAAAATCCCTCACAATATGGTCATTTCTTTCACTTTGCACAAACTGCTTTTTATCATCACAGGTTATTCTTCCATGTGATGAAATCAGCCTGAGCAGAGACAGGGATTGAGATTAATGACAGGGATTTAAATACATGCAAGAGAAAGGGTCACACCTGTTGATATATGCATGAATGGGATCTTTTCAAGATCCCATTAAATGATTCAAACTGTAAGAGATATCACAAATGTTTTTCTTGCCCTTTTCCTGGTCCCATAAACTGTGAAGCACTTCTGCATCACAAGCAAACAAGCATTGTTTTAACAGATGTTCACTTAAAGAGAAACTTTAGATGAGCTTTTTTTGCTTTCACATATAGTTTTGAGAAGCATCAAGTGTACGGGGGCTCTGCATATAATGTATGACCTTCTACATTGTTACCTGGAAGGGTTGTTAGATACCTTTGAACACCAGCCTTTCAGAGCAGGTCCTGTAATGGAAAAACTCTACAGGTTCTCCTGGTTAAAGCCAGCAAATCTTCAAAATCTTCAGAAAGGATCAACTACAGTGCACTTAGCTATTGTGTTATACTTCTCTCTTGGACATGCATTCTAATGTCCTTCACCTTTTCAGAAATATGCATTGATTTTGAAAATATCTGTGTCATTTTAAATGAAACCAGAAATTTCTAATACTAAAGACATTGTGTAGTACTTGATTTGAAATATTTGCAGGGTCCCATAAGGAATATTGCATCCATCAGATGGTCATCTGTGGAAAATCAACTAAAGCACAAATGTATGAAAAACTGATTTTTGGTATGTTTAATCCATTGGATTTAATTCCACATCAGGTATGCTTGCTTTTAGAAGACAAAATTTTGGTTTTCTCCAGATTAGGTAGGAGTGGGCTGTAAGGACAAGGTGCTGGAAAGACCAGCAGCATCAACACTGGTGTTAGCACTGAACTGCTCAGAAAATTAGGATGCAAAGGCTTGGGGGTTTTCCCACTCATCAAATGCCTGCTCCCATGGTTGCAGAGCAATGGCATTACAATGATACACAATTTATTTAACATTTTTATGGTAGTAAGCACACTACTGTTTGTGCTTCCCAGCCCTTCCTGATCGTGCTCAGCTTGGTAATACTTGAGCAGCTTTCCGTACAGTGTTCAGATGGCTCAAAGATTTAAAGCTGAGAAGTACAACTTGGGGTTTTCTGATAATCTCTCTGTAAGATGTAATAGAATTTCAGCAAATTGTGCCTGGCTTCAAGACAGGCCACAATACCTCCCAGAAAGACTCCGGCCTTAATGTGAAGATACCTGAACACACAGCATTTGCTGGTTTCTTTCCTCAAAGCAGTATTTCTAAGGCTAATAATTTTGCTTTTGACTCCTTCCAAAGCCTATTTGCCCATGGGTCTTTCTCTGATGAAGCGTCTGCCATGCAGAGGTTTTTTTATCCCTTAACAAGGAATTGATATGCTGTAATAAAGACATGTCTTGATATTTCTATAAGGTACGTTTCTCTTGACCACAAGTCAGTATTGTGGCTCCCTCATGGAATTCTTCCTCCTGCATCAATTTTTCAGCTTCCTTTAACAAAAAAATCAGTGTTTTGACATATACATTTTTGGACCTATATAGGATTTATAGATGCACATATAAAGAAACTTTAGAAAAAAATGTGCCCCCGCCCCTTTTTTCCCCGAACTCCAATGAATTTTGGGTTTGGTACTAGTCTTAACCAAAATGTCTTCTAATAACTATCTTACCAAATGAGTTCCCTCATACTGTGTAAAGAAATTTTGCTGAAAACAACATACAATCATAGAGAGAAACTGCCAGAGCCTCTGCTATTTGAAATCTAACGCAGTCCCTCTAGAACAAGTGGAATTATGTGTGGATTAAGAAGCAGTGAATTTGGCCTCATGTTTCATTCTAAAATCCAGTTTATCTTCCAGGAGGATGTGGCACATGGAGCTGACAAGTATAGATAAAACAGGGCTGTAAAAATTCATGGAGATGATTGGGGGGGGGGAGTCAGCTATGGTTTAGGAAATATCATACCAGAGAGATTTCTCCAAATCCAGTTGGATTGACTTGTCGGAGGAAGAAGTCCAACAGCGTCATATAAGCAAGCATGAGCTGTATCCCTGGAGAGAGGTGGAATCCCCTTAACTCATATCAGACAGAGGTGATGATTTGCCCAGGAAAGAAGTCATCCATCAAACATTTGCTCTACCCCCATATGATCCTGTATCAGGACCAAACTATGAACAAAGCCAGAATAAAGCACGGATAAAGCCAGAAGCCACCTAGGACAGGCCAGGGGGGTGAGGGGGGGAGCCTGGGTGGGGAGGGATGGGGATCAGGAAGCAATTAGATGGAGCCACCCATGTGCAGTGCAGAAACAGCAGTCACCCACCAGGGTCAGTTTGGCCAGTGCTGAGCAAGACACTCTTACAGCCTGTTTCCGTTGCACAGACCTACACCAGAATACAAATTATTGCAGAGAAGGCTTAAACCAGCCCCATTTCATAAAGGCTTTCTAGATCACAAGGTCTAGCTCACATGTGACATTGCCGTCCTGATGGGGGTCCCTTCATCTCACTGAGACGCCAGTGAGCTCCATGGCACCTATCAGTAAGAGATCTGCCTGGGGGAGCTATGTGTTTTCTTTGCATGTGCTCAAAGAGTTTGCCTTGCTGATGCTGGAAGAGAAAGAGATACAGGCCGGGGAGAGCTCTGCAGGGAGCTGTGCTGCGGGCAGTCTTTGCATAGAGACTGTAGAGTTGATCATCTGTGTTGCATTATCCAGGCTCAGCCTGCTGAGATGGTTTCATTTGCCTACTTCTGTGAGGGGAGTGTATTGTCTCTATCAAATGTGACATGTCTGTGGATGCAGGAAAAATGCTCCCTATTCTTGTGTTCCCTAATGGACCCAAAGCTCTTTGTCAAGCCCTGTTACAGAGCCAAAAAGTGCCTGGGTTGCAGCCTTCAGGCACGGTACAATGAAAACATGACTAGTACCTCTTGGAAAATACGTGAAATGGTTATTGCTGGAGAGGGGTACGTCTGTTTTCATGTCTCTCACACTAAATGTTAAAATAAAATTGAAGTGTTCCATCTACGAAGAAGAGCAAATAATCGATTTATCCGGAAGTGATTCCAGCACGGATGCGGTGTTCCAGAGCGGTGCAGGGCTAGGGCTGACCACGCGGTGGTGCATCGCTACAGCCGGTCCCTTTCGTCTGCCCAAAGCCTTTTCTTTCGGATGAGTTACGCGCATGAACCCCGTCAAACAGCAATGACGAGCTCCTGAGTTTGTCCCCGAGCCCTAGTAATTAGTAACACTGACTTGGAGTATAGCGGGGTAACAGGGCAGAAAGCGGTCTTCTGTGCTTCACATCACTGGTTTGGGAAATGTCTTGAGAGGCGGGCAGTATTTTGTACCAGATTAACTACTGAAACTGACATTTTTATGTGCTTTGCACATTCAGTGTAAAATTGGTGCTTTTCAAATATCAGAATTATTTCCACAGCCTTGAATATTTTGCATGCTTGGTTATCCTGAATGTTCTGGGTGCTGCTCTGTCTACTAATTTGAATTAGCCAGTGGTAAAGTTAACTAGAAAAACTATTTGCAAGGGGATTATATAGGTTATTTCTCTTTCCTTTACAGTTTCCACACACTTACAGGAAAAAAACTGAAAAACTACAAGGAACAATTAAAATTAATGTAGTGTCTCCAGTTACATGTTTTCAGAGGAAAAACAAACTATAAATTGCTCTCGCCATCCAAGAGGATTTGAAGCACCCTGAAAGTGACTGTTCAGGCATTAATTGATGAACCTATGGTAAATCATAATTCATCAAAAGAGGGGGTTTTGGGTTGTTTGGGCTTTTTTTCTTTCCCAGAGCACAGGTTGTTCTCTTCCTCCTTTCTTTTCAAACTGTTCTATCAGTATTTAATCTGCAGTACTACGAATGCTGTAACTTAATAACTGGGATGAGGTCAAAACCCTTAAAATTGTTTATGCACAGCGCACACATGTACTTGGAAACCAGCAATGAAAATCAAGAGCAAGCCCTCACTTCTATGCCTTTCCCATCACAAATTATTTTCATTACAAAAAGTCACAAGACACACAGACTAATTGTAGGTCAGCAGAATTCAGTGTTACTCAGTGTAATTTAGCAACTGAATTAAGCTAGGCTTGGAGAGTGTGTTGAATCCCCAGGCACACCTTCTCTGAGCCTCTGAGTGCCCAGAAGCAGTAACCACCCAACCCAGGGCCATTTGCTAATCTCAGGTATAGGCATGTACATACAAATTGAAGTTACTGAAATGAATTTAATTTACAGATTAAATTAATGAAGTTTTATAAGGGTAATATTTTTTCCCTTTGTTTCCTGAGCTCTGGACCACAAACTAGGTATAATCCAGGTTTGTATGGGAGCAAAATATGGCTTTTAGCAGATGGATCCAGCAGAAATGTCTAACTGAAGCTGTAAAGGCAAGTTTCACTGTTCAGCCACTCTGTCGCTCTGAGGAAGATGCTTTCCACATCCTTCAGTGTACTTGCACTCTTTCTTTATAGATGGGGCTACTGATTTACTGCTCTGTGTGTGCAGCTCATAAACTGCGGAGGAGGAGAGCATGCAGCAGGACTGCTCCACAGGGGCTTGGCTGCCCAGCGAACAGCCCAGACTCTGCAGGAGCATCAACTACATCCCAGGTTCCCAGGTTCAGACCCCCAGCTCTAAGTATAGCATAAGGTGCGTTTCGTCTTTATGACAGATCAACCTTTTAGACAGCCCTTTGGCCCAAAACCTTTAAACCCCACTAACATATACCTCTATCTCCTTTGGTGCATGTCTTGCCATCCTCCTCCCGCGTATAGCCTTCATGACACTCGCACCTGTAGCTGCCTATGGTGTTGACACAGATCTGAGAGCACAGGGTCCCATTGCTTGTGGCACATTCATCTATATCTGGAGAGAAGGAAGAATCATAGAATCACAGGCTCATAGGACAGAATGTTTTGGATTAGAAAGGACCTTAAACATCATCTGGTTCCAATGCCTTGCCATGGGCAGGGATGCCTTCTACTAGGGCAGGTTACTCCAAGCCCTGTCCAACCTGGCCTTGAACACTGCCAAGGATGAGGCAGCCACAAGAGTTCAAAATGCTCCAAAGCTGGAGGTTTCACACTTCAAATACAACAAAAGACTTCCTCCAAAGGTATCAGGAGATTTCATGGTTTAAATATATGAGTAATTGCAGCACTGCTGGTGCATTGGGCTTATTAGCACACCTGGCATTTTGTCAGTGAACTTCTCTTGATCACTTCTTTGCATTGAAAAGCTCACAAGCAAAGCTTGATCCTGCAAATCTTGGTTCCGTGCACAACAAAAGCAGGTCAGAATAGCCACACAATGACCACATGTGAATGATCAGTCCTGAATTACATAGTGGCTATCTGAATCAAACCACAAGGATTTATTTTCATAATTAGGCCCAGTTATAGTGCTTTGAGGGATACTGTTAACATTATGTCCCTTGTCTCAGGCTAAAAAATCAAACCTGCAGGAGGAATTAATAAAGGGAATTACATCAGCCCAACATTCCAAAGTGTTTGGGTGTGTATGTCTCATTTTAGGTATTACCTACTAATGATTTCAGGGGGATTTAGATCTCTCAGGTCTAGAACCAATCCTTAACATCATTAAAACTTGTTTCTTCTGTAATAGTAATGAAATGGGAAAGATTTCAGATCTAAACTGACTCCTAAAAAACCTGAGGGAGCAGAATGCATCAGTAAGTAGAGATGAGCTAAACACACACTTCTACCTACCCAGGCAATAAGGCTTTTCTCTGTTCCTGTGCCTCTCCCGATCATAGCGGTACCCAGGATAACAAGTGCATAAGACTCGCCCAAAGTTATCTGTGCACTGCTGTTCGCAGGGAGCTTCGGCACAGACATCGTAGTCTGGAGAGAGAAAAACGTAGTTAGGAAAAATACCGGTGGCAGTAGCTAGATGATACTTTGACAGTAAAATTGTAATTGCTCATCACAGCTTTACAGTAGTTGGACTGTTTCTGAAAGTTGGATTTTAAGCAAGGGTCACTTTCCCAGTTTGTAGAATTTAAGAATTCTTTTCACAGAAATATTAAATTACCTAAAAATTGTTTTGCTGTTTTATCCCACAATTTTTTAAGTGCTGATAGCAACATTTTGTATGTTGAATACTGTGGGACAGTGTGAGGCTAACTGCCAAATCCAGGAATAAAGTATGTTATAAAGAAAACTTAATTAAAATTGCACTCTAATTATTCAAAGCCAGATGTAACCCTTCTAGCAAAGAACACATTGTTACAAAACCGTCATCACTCTTCATAATAGGAACACACAGATTAGGGTATGGTAAAGTTGCTGGCCATGCTTGTCAATGAAATCTCAAAACACTCAAGTCCCCATTTGAAACCCGAAGGAGGGAGAATCTGTTTCTAATTTCAGTGCTATGCATCAGCAGATGTGAAGTCCAACGAAGACACCAGAGCAAACCAGGGTCTGACCTTCATCCCTGCCCTGCCAAAGGCTGTATCTGACCCCTGGTGCCAGCCTGGTGGTGGGGTTGAGGAG
This sequence comes from Agapornis roseicollis, assembly GCA_002631895.1. Classification (NCBI taxonomy): domain Eukaryota; kingdom Metazoa; phylum Chordata; class Aves; order Psittaciformes; family Psittacidae; genus Agapornis; species Agapornis roseicollis. The sequence continues at coordinate 127,283 of NDXB01017819.1, forward strand.
AGATGAGCATTCCTGTTTGTGGGTTCAAGGAGTTTGCAGTGCCAGAAGAGAGGAGCAGGAGCAGCATCTAGTGTCAAAACCAGCTCAAGCAAACCCTGATGGAAGTCAGGTTTTATGCCAAAGCAAGCAGCAGTTTCTGAGATGATTTCAGAGGAACATCATCCTATACACAGCATCCAGGTGGCTGTCACTTTGACCCTTCAGTGACTGGGTACTAGGGAGTCATAGCAGAAATATGCTGTCTCCATGTTCCAGACCAAATACATCTAAACCAAAGTGTTTCAACTGAGTTCCCAGCAATGTGCTGTTTCCATATTTACAGTATAAAATGATTAAAACCCAAACTCATTAGTGACTCACAGTAATGACTAGCAGACGTCCCTGGATATGATGATTTTTCCAAACAATTAAAATGAACTGGTAGACAGTACGGCAAGTGAAACCACATTTGCATGTTACACAAATTATTTGCATATTTCACAAATTATATGAAGCATACACGTGGCACTGAGGGTAAAAGTGACAATGTGCCAAGGTACAGAAGAGCACCAAATGACACTTAACAAGCTGCTGTACGTCACACCAGTGCTCTGTAGGCCAAGAAGTACTATTGTAATGGTGCCAAACATTTCTTCCCTTGTGCTTGTCACCTTTTCAATAGCAGGCATCCTTTCTTTCCTTCTTATTTCACAACTGTGTTAACACTTGAAGCCTGCCTGCGGTGCTGTGATGGTGAATGGCAGTGCCAGGACACCCAGCAGGAACTAGGGTCATGCAGTGCACAGCCTTGCTCAAGTGTGGAGGGAAAACACAGCCCTTGCCTTCAAACATGGTCAGCCTTGACTAATTTAGGCTTTTTAGGTGATGCTGGGATTGTAAACTCCTGTTACATTTGGCAATACTAAATAATCCTGAATATAAAGTGGGTATTAGTGGTGGTTTTCCTGGGCACAGTTGCTATTTTAATTTTCCACTGAAATAAAATCAGATGGAGAACAGGCTAGTGTGCCGAGCATTGAGGTGAACATGCCTGCTCCTTAAACAGCGTGCCCGTGCAGATGCTGGATTTGGCCTGTGCCATGTTCTGCCTATTCAGAGTGGATGCAAAATGAACTCTGTCCTCCTTGTGCTTCCATGAATAGCTGTGCCCTAATAAAATAATAAACAACAGTGCTGGAAGGGACCATCTCCTACCACAAGCAGGGTTAACTATGTGTAAACCTTTCCTAATAGACATTCATCTAGCCTGTACCTAGAAACCCCTGAGGGCTGGAGATGCCCCTCCATGCAATCTATTACCAAGACTGAATGTCCCTGCAGAGAGAAAGCCTTTTACTCGTATCTAATCCAAACTCCCCTTGTAGCCATTTAAGCCCATTATTTTTGTCCTCTTCTTCTTAGCCATGAAGTACAGTTTACTTTCCCCTTGCAGCAAGTTTTCACATACCTAAAAACTGTTATCATGTTCCCCTCAGCCTCCTTTCCTTTAGACTAAACAATGCCAGTGCTCTTTAATTGCTTCTCTTCTGCCATATTTCATCTAACTAGACTTTGAAAGGCTTTCACTTCCACCTTAATTTACTTTCATACAAAGCTAGGGAAGAGTCCAAGAAGTGGAAATCTCCCTGCTCGTGGTTGCCAAGGAGTCAACCCAAATCAGACAATGGTTGTGGGCAGATCCCACATCACAGAGCTGTGTGTCCCCAGGGCTTTGGTCTCAGGTGATGCAACTTCCTCAGGAATAGTCCTCACAAGTGGGATGAAACTTGGCAAAAGCTGCTTCACTATTTCTGTATGCTGTGCAGAACTGAGGATGCACATGCCCTTCCATGGTCAAGCCCCTTGTCTGCCAGCCCAGGCTGAGAAATGTGGTTTGTGGATGAACCAAAGCCACATGGTGAGGATCAGATTGTTCCAGACTTCAGGAAAATAAAAAAAATACTGGAGCAGAACAACAAATGTCTCTGTGTATATTTCAGTGAACTCAGGAAATGACAATGCAGCATCTGAAGTTGTACCAAAGAAATTTCTGAAATAGCATTAGTGAGGGAACAAGAGATCTGATTAGTGTTTGCCTGCCATAAGCTATAACTAATCCACAGCCAAGAAACTCAAGTAACAAACCAGTAGCAGGGATGGTGCTCTCTAAAAGTTTCAGACTACATCTGCCCCTGCTTTACCATCAGTGACACCAGAAGACAGGACTTGGTTGGAGCTATGAGTCTCCAGAGCAAAGAAGAAGGAGATCATCCAGAAGAAAAGGGTAAGGAGCTACTTTTTGATCTGCTTCACTGGTCAGGTGGAGAAGGAAGAGAGGCTATAAGGGGAATCAGCCACACAAAGCAAACTCCCCTTCAGGTTTCTTGAAGAGCATCGTCCCCTGCTCCTGCAGCTGAAACCTAGAGTGAGGAGGTGAGTCCAAAGCAAATGAAACGCAGAACCTGAGGCATGGGCTCATACCGGACTGCACTGATTTCTGTTGCTTTTCAAGGGCAGACAAGAAATAACAGGTTGGAAACTGAAGATGGTCATGGGCAAAGACACAGTCCTTTGGGAGCCTGTTTAAATAACAGCTGTCCAAGAAGGATATCACTGTCTTCCTGAGGCAGCTGTAAGAGGGTGAACAAGGGAGGGTCTATCCCTATCCCAAACCTCTCTGCAGTCACTGCTATATCACAAAGACAGGGCTGGAACTACTTCTCACATCTTTGACTTGCCAGTACTAGATTGAAAGGTGCAGATGTGCTCTAATAAGTTCACATCTGTAATACATTTATGTGACTGTGTCGAGATATGCATTTCATACAGCTACTCTGTCAAGATTATGCCAAAACAATGTGTGAAGAGCCAAATAATGTAACGGACCAAGTGAAACGAGTGCTTCACTGAATTGTGTTTCTCGTCCCTATACCAAGATTGTCTCAGATGTTATAGTAATTGCTGTGGCCTCTGAACTTCAAAGCAAAATATAGGTTGAGCTGAAAAAGGGTGAAAGGAGGCATGAGAGGAAAGAAGCCAAAAGAGAAATTCAATTAGTGGCAGAAAACTCAAGTTACTGAGATGCAGTTAGTAGACAGGATTAAGAAAATTCAGTGGGTATGTAATAAAAGCTGCTTTCAAAATCACTTAAGTCTCAAGAGATGAAAATTAGGAGCCTAAAATAATATATTGCCATGGCGCTCATTATATTTTTGTTCCTATCACTTCTCCTGCTGTACCAATTATATTTAGTGAATAGCCAGCATATAAAATGGTTACAATCCATAGGAAAAATGGAGGGCAGAGTGTAGAGTCCTGGCTTCTTTCTACCCTGAAATGCGGGCTTCTCATTCTCAAGGCACGTAACTGCCTTGCACAACAAAGCACAACCGCTTCCTCCAAGTGTCTGCCTCACTCTGGAGCTGCCATCTCATGCCACACACACTGAAGTGAAACTCACTGCAAAACCACATCTTGGAGCATTAATTTCACCCAAACCCTTCCCAGCTCTCTGGGGCTTGGGTGGGTACTGTGAGCTGTTTCTTCTAAGGAAGCAGCAAATCCACAGTTCCTGTTATGAGAAAATGTGGATTTTTTTTCCTTTTTTTTTTTTTTTTTTTTTTTTTTTTTTTTTTTTTTTTTTTTTTTTTTTTTTTTTTTTTCTTCCTTTTTTTTTTTTTTTTTTGCTCC
>NDXB01017823.1:0-24522 GCA_002631895.1 Agapornis roseicollis
AAGTCAAAACACCAGCTACTAAAGTGAAGAAAAACTGACTGCAACTGCTGAACCCAGGACACCTGGTAAAAGCCTCTCATTGCGAGAAAAAACACTTGCATAATTTTTCCAGACCTGATATTTTTCTTTAAATCATGTAGTTCTGTTTTGCTCTGAAAGGTTTCCAAGGGAATAGGAAGGAGAAAGGAGAGGAGGAGAATGTCCCCTTCCACTCTGCATGCAGAAAAAATATCTTGTCCAGTACAGGAGTGTTAAACTTGCTGTTTAAGTCACAGAATATTTGGGAAATATCACTGTTCATTCTAAGCAAGAAAACAGACCTAATATATGAAATTCTGTAGCTACAAGAGGTAGATTATTGTTGGGAAAGAATACTGAGGATTCATACAGATTTTAAGTAGGGAACTGCTAGTGGGGTTTTTTAAAGAAAACAAAAATACAAAACCCAACCAAACTGACAAAACGAAAGCCCTAAATGCTATCACAAATAAAACCTTCTCTGTGGGTTGCAGTGGAAGTAATGAACCTTTGGTAGAATCACTAGAGTGTTAAAGGCACGTTTGTGGTCTATGGAAAGACATAAGTGGGCAATAAAAGCTGTTCTGGGGCTGGTGTTCAGATGGGAATGAGGAAGATAAAAGACTGAGGCAAGTCAGCCAGGGAGGAAGGGAGAATGATCTATGGTGAAAAGAAGTCTAGCAGAACAACTGCTGAAGGTTTACAAAGAAAGATGTATAATAAATGTGGTGAAATAGCTGTTAGTGTACTTCACTGGTGTATTTTCTTTAATAAGAATATGGATCTAAAGGCAGTGGAAGCAAACTGACTCCTCTTCTTTGAAATGAAAAATCTGAACTGAAAGAAACTTGAGTCCACTTCAGAACAGGAATAGAGGGGAATAATACTGTGCAAGACCAGTAAGGCCTTCATGTGAATTCTAACAAAGAGGAAAAATACCCTTTAAGAGAAAAAGGGTATATTTTGCTGTAGGGACAAATTGTGAGCATAGGCAAGGAGCTTCCTGTCTTGACACTTTCCTCAGGAGATAGAAGAAGAAAGTGTTTAATAAAATTCTTTAAAATCTTGCTTTTCAAGGATTTTTGAGCAGAAAGCAACCTTTTCTGTCTCAGTTCCCAGCTGCTATGATCAATTAGATACTGCTCCCATTATAGAATGATAGGGTCTGTTCTAATGATCTGTGACTGGTTTCTTGTCCCAAATAACAAGTGATAGAACAAAAGGTAACGGCCTCAAGATGCACCAGGAGAGGTTTAGATTGGGTATTAGGAAAAATATCTTCACTGAAAGGATGGTCAGGCATTGGAACAGGCTCCCCAGGGAAGTGGTGGAGTCAGTGTCTCTTGAATTGTTCACAAACCATGTAGATGAAGCCCTTAGTAACATCTGACTGGGACTAAATCAGTGGTGGACCTGACAGTCCTGGTGTAACATTTGGATTTGATGATCTTAAACGTCTTTTCCAGTCTAGTTGATTCTATGATGCTATTACTGTATGATAGTAGACCAAATGATGACATAAATCTGCAAATGACAGTCAAAAAGCCCTTTACAATTTAGCCTTTGTCTGGTATCCAAAAATATTCTGACAAATACAGAAGTATCTGAAAGCTTAGGGCTTATTTGTTACTCCCTTTATTCTGTTTGCATTGTGCCTGTGATCCCATGGGAGTCCTGCATCTGCTGAAGCAGATGAACTTCATGGGCACTGAACTTAAGTTCACCAGTTCCAGTGGAAGCAGGGTGAGGCTTTTTGCCTTCACTGCTTCTCAGTGCTTAAAGCTCAGTGTGTTCTTGCTTAGGCCACAACTCTTGCTTAACACAGTACTAATTTTTGTGGTTTATATTATGGTTCGCTTAAAAGAGTATATTTATTTCAACATAGGATCATTAGTAGACCAGAGTTACTCCCCATACTGATGGACCAGCTCCTTCTCTCCTATTTAGTGCATTAATAACTCAGAAATGACTGATCTGTCAAATTGCTCCGTAGAGAAAGTTTATGTAGAAAATTCTGCTCCTGGCCAGTTGTAACTTTAAAGTTGGGTAGTGCTGAGAAAAGCATCATTCATAAAAACAGCATTACTGAAAGCTGTAATGAGACCAAAGAAAAGGGAACAATTGTGGTGTTTGTACTTCTTTTTGTGCATGTGTGCTTACTTTAAGCAAGCAGAAGATTGGGGGTTTTTTAACTTCACAGTGCAAACGACCTTACTGATGTGTCTGGATGGGCTTTGGGATTCAGCAGGTAAACAGAAATTAGCCATATACTAGAAGCTGGACTGCAGTTTGATTTATGGCAAAAGCAGTCTTCAAACAGATTTGATTTTAGTGTGGATTTTTGTTTTCTCATGAAATGGGACCTGAAAATTAGAAAGCCATATGTGATGACAGAGGAGAAAAGTGCAATTAATCAAAACCACTTTTGTTCAGATCTTCAAAGCCTTTCAGCCACCTTTTCCATTTTTATCTGTTCCTGTGTTTTCAGTTTAGCAGGAATTTATAATCTAAAATGAACTACAGTAGCAGAGTGACTTGTTCAAGATCAAATTCTAACACATTCCTAAGTACTTTATCCTCAGGAATGCTGAATGTTTCTAGAATTGAGATTTTTTTTTTAAAGTTATTGCATATTAATTAGATCTCCTTTAAATACAATGAATCACCTTGTAGTAAAAAAACCCAAACCACCCACAATACAAAAAATAAAAACAAAACAAAAAGAAAACTCCAACACAAACAAAACAACACTAGAACCTCAAAAGCCACCCCCCCGATGAACTGGTATACTTTTTGCTACTTCAGATACTGAAAAGGATCCAAAAATGTCACTCTTGAAATGACCCAATTTGAGAAAATTTGATGAACCCACCAGTTAGACAAAAAGGGTATCTGACTGCATGGCTGCTTTATACAGAGAAAGAGTAAGCAAAAAGTAGTATATTGAACCCATATCAGTGGATTAATACCAAACGTAATTATAGAACAAAAGCACTGGTGTTAAAAAAAAGATTTCTCTTCCAGCTGTGTTGCCTTAGCCTACAAATGTGCATAAGTAAAGGGGTGTTTTGTTAACTAAAGTTCACTGTATTGTTTTGATTAAATTGTGTAGTTTGAGGCTATCTTACTTGTGTAAATAGCAAAGGATTGGCATTTCTATAGAATTTTCTGTGTATTTACTGTCACTTAAATTTATCTTCTCTGTGAATTAGTATGCCACTTCCGTTTGAGCAGGGAAGGCAGTGTTTCACCTCAAAGGTATTTGCAACTTTTCTGTGGGGTGGAGGTTTATCAGCATTACATTAAGGGAGATAATGATAGTTTGTCATCTTTTCCCTGGAAGATGATATGAAAGGCGATAGAGGAAGACTACCGCAAAGGTTAACAGCCTCACACAAACTACTATTTTTTTTTTTTGCCAAGCTATTGAATGCTGAATACATCCTGAATGCTCTTGTTTTGAAGAGCTGTATCATTGCAACAGAAGCATCATCCTGTGCTGTCCGATATCTCTGTCATTGCTTGAATTTCCACTCGGATCTTAATTTTGCTTTTTGATTTACAAGGTTTGATATGGCTGCACTAATGTCAGGACACACAGTAAACAGTTTCTCTTGCCTGTGGTTATGAACAAAAGGTCATGGAAATGTGAGGGCATTTTACCATACTTATAAAAGAAAAAGTTACTCCACAGGAATAACTGCTCCCATAAAACTGTGTTGCTGTAACTTTTCTGTTACCAAGGTGCATATATCAATAGAGGAGAAAGAAAAGCAGAGGTCTGTTTCTTCATTACCCATGGCAACAGTATCATCTGTGCCTTTCATTTTTGTAAATGCATTTTTCGTACTCCATAAAAGCTTGTGACTATTCCATGACTCTAAAACCTGAGCACAAATGGAAGTCTGTGGATGTATACATTTCTGAAAAGTCAGGTTTTTATTTGAGTCATAACTTTTATAAGAGGATGTGAACGTGGCCTTTCTCATACTTCAGAATGGCAGTATCTAGTGATCTAGACTAGTGTTTAGGTTCATTTTAGAAATCTGTTTTCCTTATACAGTACTGCGTTTTAAGTTCCTGTACATGTTGTATTGAATGTGTACTTTTGTTTAATCTGTTAGTAATGATGTATGATCTATTGCACTTACTGTAAAATGTTTTGAGTAGGTATGTCATGTTCTCCTGTCTCTGTTCAAACACTGATACTCTTGGCGTCAGCTTTTGTATCTAAAGCAAATTAATACCTTCATGGGTTCTATATTCTTTTGCCTAACTTCTTCAGTATGTTGAAATTTGTCCACTCCTACAAGTTAGCCAAAATCACTCTGTGTTATTTCACAGACATTTCATAAAGTAGGTTAGGACTTACTTGGCAGGTGGGAGGGTGGGAATAAGTGCTTTTAATATTTTCCTTTAAGTAGGCAGGTATACAGTGGACAAAGATGTTAGGCAATTGTTGGTGGTTGCTTGTATTTCGAGATAGTTTACTTGGTACTGAAAGACGGTCTTCTTTCCCCAGCTCCTGTCAGTGGATGGACATCAAATAGTGTTAAACCACCTGGAACGGCTGCCTTCAGTGAAAAACCTGCAACAGCACCTCAGCTAAACGAGCAAGACACATTGGTTCAGAGGGCAGAGCATATTCCAGCAGGAAAACGTACTCCTATGTGTGCGCACTGTAATCAAGTAATTAGGTTTGTATCTGTGTGCTGGGTATACTCTTTGCTGGGTAAAAAAAACCTGTCTGGGTGGCCAGGCCCAAAGAGTGCTGGTGAATGGAGTTAAATCCTGTTGATGGTTGGTCACAAGTGGTGTTCCCTACGGCTCAGTAGTGAGGGCAGTTCTGTTCAATATCTCCATCAATGATCTGGATGAGGGGATTGAGTGCACCGTTCACCAAGTTTGCAGACTACCCCAACTTGGGTGGGAATGTTGATCTGCCTGAACTCTGCAGAAGGGTCTGGACAGGCTGGATTGATGAGCTGAAACCAATTGTATGAGGCTCAACAATGCTCAGTTCTGTGTTCTGCACCTGGGTCACAACAACCCCATGTGAAGCTACAGGCTACGTCCCATGTTTGCAGTGCACAGAACAGGAGAGCCTGTGTTTCACCATACTTAAAGAAATTTGTTTGATTAGAAAATGTGAGTTTGAAAAAATTAGTAGCTGTATAAATTTCATTCAGTATAATAGAAAATAGGCTTTTCTACCACGAGTTTTTGCAGCCTTTTGAGCCCTGGCCTGGATTCTGCATCACAAGATGCAACTAACTCCAATTACTTGATCTCTAGGGGTCAGCTGAGTCCAGCTTGTTTATTTCCATTAGATATCTGTTCTGATAGTTCACTACCAGTTCAATTAAAATTGAGTTAATGTTAGAGGATGCTTTACTAACCGATCTGTGATCTTTTGGAGGATATTTTTCCTACTTCCATTGTATATGTCAAAGAGATAAAAATATGTGACCCAAATCCCCTTGAAGCAATAGAAAAAACTATTTAAATTCCCAACATAGGTGCAGATTTTTTATTTCATTGCAAAATGGAAGATTAATATCAAAAAGATCCATACTTGTGGGATGAGATTGATCTGATTCATTGAACAGCTTAGCCTCTATAACTATTCTGTCTGTCTGCTATTCTGACCTTTTCGTTCGCTGGGCTTTGGATTTGCGTCTAGTAAATAATAAGGAAGCAACCATGGACTGTCCTTTTTGTTACTATCACTTCAGTTTAAAATTAAGACTGAACAGAGTAAATATGTTACATGATGAATCTTTCATGCAGGAAGTTTCACTGCCTTTTGCAGTGCCTTTGTGGTTTAGCAAGGTTTGTTGAAGCTCTGTGCTGCAGGGTCACAAAGCACAGTCAGCAGATTGTTCTTGAGCAGCCAGCATTTCTTCTCAGCCCTTAAATCACTTGCTGCTACTCTCTGCTTTTCCACCTTGATCACCATTAAAAATGAGATTAGCTGCCAATAGGGTAGTGTACTGGTCTGTGGAGCAGCTTTTGCTCCTTTGTGTATGCTCGAGGAGAACTACTTCATAGAATCATAGAATACCAGACTGGAAGGGATCTCAAGGATTATCTGGTCCAACCTTTCTTGACAAAGCCTGGCCCAGCACCCTGTACAGCCAAATCTTAAACAAGTCCAATGTCAGGGGGTCCACCACTTCCATGGGGAGATTATTCCAGTGGCTGATTGTTCTCATTGTGAAAAATTTTCCCCTGGTGTCCAACAAGAATCTCCCTGGCAGTAATTTGTACCCATTGCCCCTTGTCGTTTCCATGTGACTCTTTGTAAAAATGGAATCTCCATCTTCTTTTAGCCACCTTTTAAATACTGGAAGTATTAAGTACTTGACAGTACTTAAGTCATTGTTACTTACTGTAAGAAATACCTCTTCATGAATAGTAACTGATACGCATGTCTGGCTTCTTTGTAATCTGCTGGTGGTGTTTAAATCCTTATATTTTTTTCATCTGTTAAATGCCACTTCAATTATTAAAAGTAAGCATTATTGCATTTGAGGATGAGTTGATGTGCATTAATGTTAAACATGCCTTGTGTTCACAGCATACAGTGCATTTGGAATATTTCAGTGGCATTTTGAATTCAAGTTTTAGCATAATTACAGTTCATGCCCTCAGGTAATGCCACTACTATGAAAAGGTAGGAGGAAGATCAAGCAACATTGCATTGTACATCTGTTTTGAAGCCAAAATGTGTTGTGGAGTTGGTTACTTTGCACTCAGGCATAGAATAACCATGGTTGCTCAAGCCAAAACCATTTCTTGGAGACATCTTATAACCTTTTAATATATCTTTAATTATTCATGCAGTTATTGTCTGAATATTCCAGCTTTTTCCAAAGCTTCACTAAGTAAACTTTTTTTTTTTCCATGTCTAAACGAATCAAAGCTGGAGGCAAGCTAAATTTCCCATGAGCTACTTGCTGTGATGGTCTGATAAACTTCTGACATTTCCTGATGAAGACTTCTGGTTCCCAGGCAGGCTTACCAAGTGTAGCAGTGCAGAGTTGGCTCTTCCTTTGAAGTCCAAATATGTTTTCCCTGAATCTCCACTGAGAACATACTTGTTGGCATGTCTGCTTGTGAATGATGAGTTAGCCATGTCATCTTTTCATACAGCTTAATTGTTTTTAAAGGGAAAAGGGGAAAAGTGTGAATGGTGCTTCCCTTCAGCATCTCTTATACAAAATTATTATTATGGCATTTTCAAGGGAGGAGAAAAAGAAACTTCCCAGAATGTAGACTGCTGTATGGTTAACTGTAAAGCGATTGGTCTACTTAGCAGATGTGAGGATCCTTTTGATCTCTCTGCCACTAAATTTCAGTTCTGACTTGCTATCATAATAAAAGCCACATGGGAAGTTAGATTATTGACCTACTAACACATCATGACCGTATTGATGAAGCTATATTTAGCTACAAGTGTAAAGATAGAGAAATTGTGATTATATTCCCTGTATGTTACTTACTTCTTCCTGCTGGCCCCTATATCATTTCTGCATGCAGAACCCAGATGTTTTAGGTGGCTAACCCCAAAACCAACAAACAAAACCCCTTACTGTTTGCTTCCTTCTGTGAGTTTGGTTCATGTGGTCTAGATGGTAATGCCAGAAATTTGTTTAGAAATGCTTAGCATGTCAAAGTAGCCTGGGATAGAAGCGCATTCATAGCCAACTTTTGCCTCTTTGATCATCCCATATCTTTAGATGGAAGCAACATGGGATTTTAGCACCACCCTTAAAAAATACGTTCTAGTTGACAGAGGCATGGGGCAATTTTTATTGGTTTGGTTTAGTTTTAAATGGGGAAGGAAGGATGCAGCCATCTGCAGCCATCTTCCTAACATTTCATAGCCTAGCTGCTTGCTGTTAGTTGCATAAGAGTGGGCAAGCATCCCTCTTACTCAAATCAGCTTTAAACACCTTTTCAAATGAATACAGCAAATTAATACCTTTCATTACTAAAAGCTATCATTTTGATCACAAATATATTCAAAGACCAGGAACACCTCCAAGTTCTGAATATCACATTTTTGGTGCATTTTATGTGGCAGGTGTTTATTTTTTTTCTTTCTTCCATGTGCTTTGGGGCAGCTTTTAAGTCACTAATGTCATTAAGCTGCAGCAATGGCTTGACATATTTAAAATACTGCCTGATTAAAAGCAAAATTGTATTTAGAAAGCCTTCTTCTAGACGTGTGTGCAGGGAGCCAGCCCACTAATGGAACACCTTGGAGACATTGTGCAGGGCATGGCCACAGGTGTCTGGGGACTTTGGGAAAGAAACTCTGTAGATGCACTCTCAGGCTGTTCCCCATCCATCTGCTTTCCTGTGCGCTGTCCTGAATGGCTAACCTCAACATGTCAGAGCTGTAAACTCTGGAGGGCTAAATGCAGCAGATGTTGTAAAAATTCCTTCCTCTCCTGTTGCTAGTGTGCTTTCTTTCCATTGCAGAGGTAACCGAGCCTATTGTTTCAGTGCAGATGGCCAGAAACTCAATCCTACCTGGAGCCAGGAGAGCCTCTTCGGTGTCAGCCCTGTGTTAATGAATCTGTTAAATTAGCCTGTGCTGACACAGCGCACTGAGAGCACTTTGTTGTACATAAGGGCTTGTATTGTTTGATCAGTACATAACTGAAAGGGCATTGATGTAAAAAGGTGCTTGTAGAGCAGTGAGAGGGTATCGGGTTAGGTCAGTGTTTGCACTACTCAGGCATCCGCTGGGAGTGGGGGCCAGAGAGCTGCGCTCGACCCTAGCTCCCTCCTTAAAGGACTATGAGCTGCTCTCCAGGAGACTTTTTCACTGCTTTCTCTCTCATGTCAGAGGTGAATATAAGAAACTGGTTCAGATTAAGTATGTTCATCATCTCAGATGGTGTGTGAGTTGTCCGAAAACTGTTTGAGTTCCTTATCTTTGACTTCTCATCCTGTTGAAAATCCATAGCAACTCCAGAGAAAATGTGGAAGAGAAACAAAAATAATTACCCCCTACTCTCGATGGAGTTGCCCCCTGTCCTCTGCCCACTAGAGTCAATACAACCCTGGAAGCAGATTTTGAGGGGTTTTCTTCTTCTCTATTATTGTTGCTTTGTTCACATGAAAATCTTATCTTACACAAAAATGTTCTTGTAGCTTACTCAATTTCCAAAGAAATGCTTAGCAACAGCTTGGTGGTATTAGTACCTTACACTTTTTTTGCAGTGAAGTATTAGATCAAAAAAGGGAAAAAAAGATGTGTTACTGAAAAGATATCATCTTTTATTGGTCTTCAAAAATGGGAAATCTGGTGGGTGAGATGAACTTGAATCCCAAAATTCACCTGAAACCTAAAATTTGAAAGGTTAAGTATTGGTGGGACCTTAGAGGCACCTTATTAAATATGTTTTCAAATGAACACAGGTAGAGTGATATATGCCTGGGATTTATGAGTTACAAACTGAGAAAAAGACAGTTTATCTTGTCTGTTAACCTTGTTGCATTATCCACACAAATGCTATTAAAAGCATCATTCTTTTGTGTTTGCAAATAATAGAGGAGGCTCTGTATTTGGAAAATACGGTTCTATTTTAATTATCTTCTGACAGAAAAGAAAAAAATAAACACCAATAACTGGGATGGGTTATTCTGTAACAAATTTGTTGGATAAGGATGGTGATTGAATTTTTGTCTCACAAGAAACTGATGTTATCAGCTCTTAATGGAGGCAAGTCTACATACATTGGTGTGCTTGATACAAATGCAAGCTGAAAGAGAGTGGATCATATCACTGTGTCAAATATCTCTTTGCAATAGATGGAAATAATTTGGAACACAAAAAACATCCTTCTTGTTCTCCTTTACCCTGCCACTTCAGCACTGTATTTAATGTAGTTTTAAAATAAGATTTCTGAAATGCAATGAAGTGAAGGGAATTCGTATTTATTGTGGTCAGGTGTTTCTGGGAGATGATTCAAAAGGAATAAATACAGTCAACACTTGATGCTTACTTGGAGCCTCTAGACAGAAAGTGGAATTATGTTTGCAAATTGCATAGTAATGGCACAGAAGTGTCATTGGTTAAGCCTATTAACAGCTTTTGCAGGAGCCAACCCAGGGGCATTAGCTGACAAAATCTCTTCTTTCTAATCAGAGGACCATTCTTGCTGGCTTTGGGGAAGTCATGGCATCCAGAGGAGTTTAATTGTGCTCATTGCAAAACATCCATGGCTTACATTGGTTTTGTGGAAGAGAAAGGGATGCTTTATTGTGAGGTCTGCTATGAGAAGTTCTTCGCCCCTGAGTGTTCAAAGTGTCAGAGGAAGATTCTTGGGGTAAGTGACCAGCAAGTGACACACTTCTCAGTGGGATTAATAACCACAATGTTCATTATTTCTCTGTAGTGAAATTCCCCTTTATCTGACACAGTTTGCATTCTTCCAGACATACTTTGACATACCTTTTCAGCTCCCATCACACACAGAATATGTTTTTGGCTCTTCCAGTGTTGTGCCTTTTCAGTCTCTTTGAGAAACTGCAGTCTTCTTGGCTCTTCAGGTTCAGCTCCTGTTTTAGTGAAGCTGTTTTGCAGCTGTTGTGATTTACTAGATTTTCTTGAGCAAAATTAATTGGCAGCTCTTTACAGAATTAGGGGGGCAGGGTGTGTGTGTGTGTAACAAATAATGCTCTTTAGCTGAACTGAGCACTGCAGAACTTCCTGGTTGGCTAGATGTGAAGTACTGAACTACTCCCAGGGGTAATGTAGATAGAAAGACATGTTATCAACACCAATATTGCTAATTTGAGCCCACCAGCTGATCATCCACTGCTCTCCTACAAACAGCAATGTGTCTGTACTCTTGTTCAGGGCTCTGCAGGGCTCTGACAGCACAATTCTCAAGTCATATTTGGCACTATTGCACCTTCCAAAACAACACACAGCAATTATGATTTTCTACATGGTGTTTTCTGTTAACTATTCACAGACTTGAGGAGACGTCAGAGACGCTGCTCTTCTTATTTCAGGGGACTGTTGTGGGTGAGATCCTAATTAAAATGGAAAGGGTGAACAAATGAGCTGTTAAATCTGTCCAACTCTACATTGAATCTTCCAAAAAATGAAAGGCTGCTTATGACAAACAAGGGGATGTACTGTAAATAAAGCACTTTGTTAAGTTTAACGTCAGCAGAAGTTGCATGTACAACTCATTTTCAAAGTAGCAGTAGGAAACAAAATATTCTTGAGACGAATCAAGTGTGGAGGCATGGTCACCACAGTCTAGTCATCACTTCAAAATAATGTGTTAATAACACGTTTTCTAATCCCCATAGGAAGTAATAAATGCTTTGAAACAAACTTGGCACGTTTCCTGCTTCGTGTGTGTGGCCTGTCATAACCCCATCCGCAATAATGTCTTCCACTTAGAAGATGGTGATCCCTACTGTGAGACGGGTAAGAAGCAGCAAACCCAAGTTTACTGCAGCTGTGTGGAGAAGGAAAGCTCAATAAGGTTGGAAAAGAATAACAATTCCTTTTTCTTAACCTTAACTTCAGAAGCAGCGCTCCAGAAAATTTGTGTAACTCTGATACGTCAATTCAAAGCAGCGTCAAACACTGTAGACACTTCCAAGTTCGCAGGAGAAGTTGGTGACAATTTTTTCACTGGCTTCAGCAGGAGCAGGATTCTTGTCACTGGTTTTACTGATTGTTCCCGTTAAGCCCTCAGCTGTCAGTACCAGCAGTACAGCAGTGTGAATTTTGGGGTTACTTTCTGGTTGACTTTAAAATAATCTGGAATTTATGTAAATCTCCTTATTTACTAAACCATCAAATGCCAGTGGAGTAACGTGTTCTATTCTGAATAGCTTTATTCACAGCTAGGAGGGACTTCCAAGAGCAAGCAGTCGGCCCAGGAAGTTTTTTGCAGGATATGGGATAACATCTGTTGAACATAAGCTTGGGATAAAAAAAAACAGGCTGTCGGGGGAAAAATACAGTGATATGATTATAGAACTTGAAAGCCTGATGAGCAATATTACATGAAAGATGAGGCTTAGAAGTTCAGAGGGACTCTGGTTTGGTTTTTAGCACTTCCAGCTAATCATATCTTTTTATTAGTATGAAGTTTTTATTTATGTTGGTTTCCTCATTTGCTTAAAACTTTCCCTGTATCCTTTTGGGGTTGGAAGGAAAAACTATCTGTAAAACAATTCCCACAAAATTGAAAAGAAAGAAAATTGTGTCAAAATTGTCTATTTTCATGCTGCATGATATTTACATCTGTGTTAGAATCATCAGTCAAACCTTTTCTGTTTTTTCTGTAGTTTAACTAGAGGTGGAAGTGGATTGACCAGGAAAAGATTTAGCATAACATCCTGGCAACCTGTTTAGAGCTATGATTTCCTTCCGGGTCAATCCCACAGTTGTTCACAGTGGGTGCTAGGTATAGAAAAGATGAGGAAAGCAGGCAAAATTTATCTAAAATTTATCTCTCAGAGTGGCTGTAATAAGGTGTTGGCAGATATGGAAGGACGCAGTAGGTTATTGCTAATTCAGTGACATGAGTAGGGTAATGTATTGCTCCTATTGAATTCATGGAGCAGCAGAGGAAACAGATACATGAGCAGCATCCTCCAGTGTGACAGCACGGTGAAATTTCATCCTGGAGCAATCCGAAGCCCTTAATCTTACAACCATTTGATGATTCAAAAATAGTACTGGAGGAATCAATAACTCCCCTTTGGGTGGAAAGCTCATGACCCAAGTTTGTTCTGCTAATACTGAATTCTTGTTCCTGCCACCAAATGATACGTTTGTTGTGTGGTGCATTGATTTGTGCTACTGTTACGACTTCCTTGCTCAAATGCACACTTTTCTATACTGTGAGCACTTTTCTATACTGCGAGGAAACCAGGATAAAAATGTCAAGAATACTATGCTTCTCACAAAATTTATTTCTGAGATAGAATGTTGCTATCACAAGTTAATGTAGATACATTCTGTGAGGTGTTATTGGCAGTGACACATTGTAATGGCCATGGCTTTCTAACTAGACATTAATTTGAGATATATTTGTTCTTCAAAGACTTCCAGTCTAGCTGGAGCTAGGAGTCTATGACTAATTTTAAAGGAATAAGGAGTAAATGTCATTGCCAACTTTCCTTCCTAGTCAAAGGAACGTTCTAATTTTAAATCTATGTTTGAAATTATAACAGCATTAGCTATTAGTATCAAGGGGGGGGTTAATCTGCAAAATGTTCTGGGTTTGGATGTCAATGCTAAATTAAATTAAAAGTGCAGATATCTACAACTTTGAACTTTAAGTGCAGAGTTAGTAATCTAGTTTTGAAAATGCTGTGTGCGGGAAGCATTGATATGTGACTGTATGAGAAGTCTGCTTTGGAAGGCTTCTATGGTATTGCAATTCAAGCATGCAGAGGAAAGCTGATGCCCTTCAATTTGCCTTATCTGTTGCCCTTTCTTCAGGAGAAAAGCCAATAAACTTATCAACACAAGCCACAGCCAACTTACAAAGGGCTTTAACAACTGGCACCAGGAAAATATCACTAAAAGATTCTGTATTAACACAGATGCAAAGAGCTGAAACAGTATGGTTATGAGACTGTGTCCTTAGGGGGTTTGCACAGATGTGTCCTGCCATTTCACATTTTTATCGTCTGTTTTCTGCTTAAACTCTTGCAAATTCATCCCAGTAGCACGAATTAAGAAAGGCAATCAAAGAAGCTGTTTCTTGCCACTGGCAGCCATCAAGGGCTTTGCTTTTCCAGAACACTTGTGTTCCCCATTCTTCTGAGATGCCTTGTATGGTTATGCTTTTTGAGGTCATCATATAAAACACTGTCTTACTGAACAAAAAGAGGACCTTTTTCTTGGGCTTGACATGTGATAAAGCCTCTGTTGGCTCTGCTGCAGTAGGCACTAGAGCTTCAGCACATCTGCATAATCTGGTAGAGAAACAAAATCTCCTTGTACCCTGCATGCCACTCCTTATAAGTTTCCTTGAAAACAATCCCTGGTATCTAATTTCCCTGTCAAAGGCAGACTGTTACTATTAAGGATGGAGTCCAAAGCTTCATTATGGTTGCCACTCTGTTCTTAAGTTCATTTTATGAAGATGTAATGTTGCATGACATTATGTATTTGCCATGGTAGTGTGCCAGTTCCAAATTCTTTCATTTTATAGCACTCATGCTGTTGTCTTCTGTGCAGGAACACAGCATTTCCTTTTTAGAAAGGGATGTTTAAGAGTTGAAATAAGTAGAATAGACCAGAAAACCTGGGGTAAAATTTAGGTCTGCACTGGCAGACAGCAAAGGGCTGTGATCACTTGCAGGCCCTGGGATGGCTCTGTGCACAGAAAAGTGAGTGCCACACACTGAGGCCATGGGGATGGGTGTGGATGTCAGTTCCTCGCACCCAACTTTATACATTCATTTTATCTTGCTAGTCTGCCCTGCTGTCTCTTTCAAGCTCTGCAGTCAGTGAGGAATATGAACAATTTGATGCCCTTTGTTTTGGTCCCTGCTCCCTGAGACTGGTGGCTCCAGGGTAGCCTCCAGCACCACCAAGTCAATCTTGTGCCTAAAAATGTGTGGTGTGAATACACTTCAGTGATGGCAGTCACTAAGAACCACCCTAACACCTTACTTATACTTTTTGTTAGAGGCCTCTGGTTTGGTTCTGGCTTTGTTTTTTTGTGTGGGGTTTTTGGTTGGTTGCTTGGTTGTCTGGGGTTTTTCAAAGCCATAATAAACTCCATTGACTAGAAAACTGTTATGACTTGATCTGCATTGCTAGACTGTTTAGGACAGAAGCCTAATGATTACATGATTGTGTGTGGTGCATTCTGGGGCAAATATTGTGCCAGAATGTAGGCAGGCTCTCATTACTTGCTGAGGAGGTCTGTCATGTGAGCAGCCAGGGTATGCTTTCAAGGCAGAGCTGGAGAGAACGCAAGGAGCACACAGAGCCCACACAAGTGTTCTTGCATTTGTGTGGCACACAAATTTCCCTACCTTGAGTATGCTACTGATCTCAAGGAAGTGAAACACCAGGAAGATGGAAGCATTGCTCACTTGAAAGGGTAAGGAGGTGGCTGAGAACTGAATTAGTAAGGAAAGGAGGGCATCCTGGTCTCTCAATCTAGGAACTCTTTACTCAGGATACCCAGTATTACAAAACTCAACTAGTGTAAACCCACTGTGATTGAAAGAAAAGCACAGTGGTTTCAAAGGGTCAGTCTTGTTTTCCTGCAGATGCTTCAGCTTTAAAATCTGATTGCATTTGTTTGCAGATTACTATGCCCTCTTCGGTACTATGTGCCATGGCTGTGAATTCCCCATTGAAGCTGGAGACAGGTTTCTTGAAGCTCTGGGCCACACTTGGCATGACACTTGCTTTGTATGCTCAGTAAGTAAAACTAATGTACATTTTAAACAAACCCCTGGCAGCAGTGCTTGTGCTAACCTAACCAATGTGGGAGTTAACAGCGATAGCCTCTTTCAATCCTCTGAGTCCAAACAAAAAGCACTTTCCCAGTTACTTGGAAGGTGCATTGCTATTGTGAGCCTTTGGCACCAGTCCAGAGGAGTTGGCCTGTGTTGCAGCTATGTGTCCTGGAATTTAACCCTTGATATAACCCTTCCTCATGGCAAGCTTTGAAGGCCATACAAGAACAGGCTGTGTTTTGATATAAAGACACTGTAGCCAAAGTCTCACCTGCTAATATTGTATGACCAAAAAACCACCTCGAAACCCCAGTCCTAATGATTGGGTTTCTTTTTAAATGCTGAACCTAACGCTGCTCCCATTTAAGAGCTTGCTGACTTAAAGAAAGAAGGGTTATGCTTACATCAACAATTAGTATTTCATCAAAAAGAGTGTCCCTGAGAAAAATTCAGTAATTCTTATTCTTTTAACATGTTTTGTGCACAGATGCCATGGTTTAGCATTCTGAATAATGTATGGTGTAATTCCTTCCTCTGAATTGGGTGATCTTTTCTCTTTTTTATCCCATTTCAGGTATGTAATGACAGTTTGGAGGGTCAGACTTTCTTCTCCAAGAAGGATAAGCCACTGTGCAAGAAACACGCTCACTCTATCAACATCTGATGCATGTAGCTCATCTTGTGTAACAAATGTACTGAGCAGAAAGAAAGGTTAAAATGTCCATGTTCAATAATTGGTTAAAATTATTTATGTATGATTTTCTAGAATGGAAAAAATGTAGAAACTTGTGGAGGGTGTTGTACACAAATTTAAAATATTTATCAATTATGTGAGTTTCCTTCATAAAAAGATAGGAATCAGGGAATTGAATCCAAGCCAAACAATTGGAGTGCCTTTAACTCTACATTTGGCACATTAGTATATTGGTTTCATGATGTTATGACCACATTTATATCTGCTTCGGTATGAGAAGTGAAGCATCTGTAAAAATAAATACTGGTATTAGAAGTCGTGGGTTTGCTGCTAGTTAACAAATAAAACAAGATTGGCTTCAGCAGTTCAGATCACTTTACTGCAATGTTATTTGCAGTGTGTCTAGAAGTGTTGCAGCTAAACTCCATTAAAAGGAATTCAAAGCAACGTTAATATTACGCGGAATATAGAGTTCAACTGACATTTTTATCTGATACTTATATACATGAGGAAGTCTCCTGCACAATTGCATGTACCTGTGCCTTTGCAGTTAAATTTCTGATGAATCTGCAAAGGACAGAGGTTTTTACAAAGTAGTTACATGGGGTGATATCAAAGCTGGCAAACAAGAATACTTTGAAAGATGTTACTTAGAATAAATCATAAATGGGATACTTTTACTTCTTCCTTAACTACCAGATACTAGCCAAAATTCTGGTATTCTCATGTACTACCAGAATACCAGCCAAAAAAGCCCTGCTAGTGGAGGTATGTTTGACAGGATGCAAATGTCAGAGCAGATCTTAAAAATAAGGAAGCAGGGAGTTACACTCTTATGTTCACAGTTCAGATTTTAGATAGTTTTAAGTGCCTTGGAAAAGGGAAATTGCACTGAATCTGCAGGCAACAGGTTTATATCCAGAATGTGAGACTCTGGTATTGAATGAGGGAAACTGCTGAAGTGCAACTGAGGACATTGTTTTTCTCTCAGTACATTCTTTACCACGTAGCTCATGAATATGTGTATTGGTGGTGTGCCAGGTAGTATACCGAAAATTTGCTTTCTTGCTCAGCTGTTATGATTTGTGTATTAGTTTAGGTTCTATTTGTCTCTCTTCCTTCACGTATAGGGAACATAATGACTAGTATAATATTGGGTTAGGCAGCTCAGTATTTCTCAGTTCTTGCAAGGGAACAGAGAGACAATGTTGTCATCATTCATTTACTGCAGGCCAGGAGATGTAACCATTTCTGTGGCTTGATATGGATTTTGCCTCCATACAGACAGTCAGTGCAAGACCTGTGCACCAACTAAGTCCCACTTAGGGATGGTGTTGGTAGGGAATAGATAGGGAAGAGTTGGTGACCCTTGGCATGGGGTGAATGTCACACCAGCAAAGTTGCACAACAGGGAAGGGAGCCTCTCTGGGTCAGATTAGATTCCTGAAGGAAAATGAATTTACTTGCTATTTAATTCAACTGGGATATCACAGCTGAATCATTGGTCTTTAGTGCTCTTTCCAGTAGACCTTAAAAGTAACCATTTGCTGATTTTGTTGTTTTGGGGTTATTTTTTTTTTTTGTTGTTGTTTTTTTTTACTAATACCGAAGGCAGGTTTATGCATAAAACCATGCGAAAAGTCACAAGAAATTGCCATGTTTGAGTAAAGCAATTGTAACAAGGAACGTCAACAAAGGGGGGTGGGGGGAGGCACTTTTCATAAAATATGAAAAGGTATTTTGCATTCTCATTAATTCAGTGAGACAGGTTCACATTGTGGGGCTGTTTCAGTTTATTTTCTGAAGTTGTTTTTTCTTCGATACTACCATGCGTCTCTTTAACTTCTGGTGGTACAGAAAAAATGGCATAAAGCTGTTTAAAATGTTTACACTCTTGCAGATGTGCTCTTTCACGAGTTTGGCTGAAAATCAGAGGGGTAGAAGCAGACTGGACAAGATATGGTAATATATGAGCCAGGTTGCTTTTGAAATTAGGTGAAATGGGGAGAAATGAGATTTAGAGGGTAAGTTTCAGCAGAACTATATTGCACATGCATGAGGAAAGAGAATGGGAATGCACAGGATAAGGCATTCAATTATTTCTGCAATAAAAACCTTTCTATTTTAAAGTAGAGTAGAAACTTCTCATTTTGTCTTTGTCCTTAAGATCAAATTGAATTTTGTTTAGTTTCAGAATTTTAATTGGAATTATACCTCTTAATCTATAAACTCTAGGGGTTGAAATTTTGCAGTCATGAATGAATTTGAGGACAAAAGACTGGAAGGCTCCAATAGTACTGCTTCATTTAGCTGCTTTGCCTTTTAATTTCTGCTTTTACCTATTTGTTTAAAATTTAAAAGGAAGCATAGAGTCGCTGATACATAATAATATTTAATGGCTCTACCAAATTATATAAATCAACTAAAAGGAACATAATTTTTATTGTTATTTTAATAAGTGAGATTTTAGTAGAGCACTTTATAATAATGCCATATATCTCACTGAATATTTATTATCTGGTTTTTGTTTAGGACTATTTCATACTAGTATCTTTGTCTTTTGTTTTATTTGTAAGCCTGCATATTTACCTCTAGAATTTGCTGGTGTGTGAGCATGTGTATGTGTTCATATATACCTCTCTACACATGCACTCATATGCATATACATTGGGAGATATACATATATATGCACATACACATGTGTATTTAACTGCAGAATTGATACAGCAAAAAATCAGCACCCTTCTATCACCATTTGGGGATTTAGTGAGATTCCCAACTACTTTTCATACAACACATATAGCATTCATGTTTTGAGGGAATGTTAGAAAGTCAGGAGAGATATGTTAGTAACCTAACTACTGTAGTTTTTTGCATGCATTTTCAGGCAGTAATTATTTTTCTTCCAAAAAATTATTATTATTTTTGCCTGTAATTCCATTTGGAGGTAGAAAGTCTGTATAAATTAATAACTGAATCATCACAACAGTTTCAGTATATTTTAGCTAAATAATTCAGAATTATATGTAAATATAAATGCTTAATATAACAATGCAATAAACTTGAAAGCAACAGTGAGTCAAAATGCGGTTCAGTGTGTCTTTATCTCTTCACTTGCATACCTGTTTCTTCATGGAGCGACTTGCATCATCTAGCCATACAAGTGACTTTGCAAACAAGAGTAAGAAGGGGAGTTATGTGAATTCACGATTACTTGTTTGAATTTATTTTGTTTTTCTCATTATTTTATGCTAAACCAGCAGCTGTAAAGTCCTGATGAGTTCCTTGCTTGTGTTTAGTAGTCTTCAGCATCAATTTTGGCTGTTCACATCTGCAAATTTAATTATAATTAAAAACCAAACAAACACAACACAAACCTCCAAACAATCTGTTCGCAGTTGTTTTGTGGTTGCTGGATGTTTTCTCTTCCTAAATCATAGGAAGTAAAGGAAAGTTATGATTGTACACATGAGTAGGTATTATTTGAGTTGCTTGTTCTTCAGATTTTTGGGGTATAACGGTGGTTTGCTTTACAGTAAAGGACCTGGAGGTCCTAGTGGGCACCAAGTTGACCATGAGCCAGTGATGTCCTCTTTGTGACAAGAAGGACCACCAGCCTCCTGGTGTCCCTTGGGTGGAGCATTATCAACAGTGTGAGGGAGGTGATCATCCTTCTTAGCTCACCCTTGGTGAGACACATTTGGAATGCTGGGTCCAGTGCTGGTCTCACCAGTACAAGAGAGATGTGGACATATGGGAGTGAAGAGCTAGGGCTTGGAGCATTTGTCACACATGGAGGAGCTGAGAGCTGGTACTGTTTAGGCTGGAGAAGAGAAGGCTCAGGGGACATCTCATACATGTGCACAAATACTTGGAGGAGAGAGTACAGAAGATGGAGCCAGACCTGGCAAAGTGGTACTTAGTGACAGGACAACTGTGAGGATGGTCAAACACAGACACAGGTTGCTCAGAGTTTCTGTCCTTGGAGTTACTTGGAACCCCACCAGTCATTGCCTTTGGACTAGTCAAGGTCCCTTCATCTCCAAACCCCTGTTCCAACCTCAGTGAGTCTCTAATTCTCTTCCACTCCATCTTACATTCTTAACATAGAGTGGAAGATGGAAATATGATAGTGAGTACTGTAAATATGGAACAATGTAAAACTCAATATTAGCCAATTACTATTTATTTACTGTCGTTTCTTTATTCTACTGACTGTCTTGGAATACTTTGCAATGCTTGTTTGGAAGTGGTTAATATTTTCCTAAGTTGAGGCTGTTCAAGGAAATATCGCCTACTCTGGCAAGCAATAGCCAATATTCTACCTAGGCTTGGCACACAGCAGTCTCTGCTTTCACCACAGGATACTTAACGTCTACTATAACATGGCCAATTACTTCATGATAATACCAGCCTGGTAAGACTCTCCGTAGCCAAGTATCTCTTAACTAGGCAAATGCACCATTGTTTTCTACCTTTATTTACACAAGCAAAGGAAAACACTGCAGACAGCTCTATAAAATTTAGAGGCAACTTTACAGAAAGTTTGCCTCCCCTTCAGTGTTTAGGCTATGAATGAGACAAATGCAAGTCTATTTGCAAATAGTATATTAAGCTCCAGAAGCCAAACTTTTAAAGGCATCAAGTATGTATTTGACGTTTTAATGGCAAAGGTTTGGTTTCTATCAATCACAACGTCATGTAACATTAAAATACACTGACAAAAAAAAAAAAGAGATCTGTCATTCATTCATTAAGATGCTGTAATCCAGTGTAAGATTTATAGGCTTAAAATTCAACGGTGTGTTTTCACAATAAATCCACTTTCACTGCTCAGCACAGAACAAATCTCTCTGTCACTCAAAATGTTTGCTGGTCAAAATGCCCTGTATGAGATCTTCAAAGGGTTTCTCACAAAATTGCATATAAATCCTTTTACCAGTAAAGGCTTAATTTAGGTTCAAGTTTTACTTTCTCGGGACATTGGTTAATATCTTGTGGTCAGACAAGATCTTGGTTATATCAGAAACACATAGGGCCTAATTTATTATTAGCAGGCTGGTGTTAATTAGGGGGAATTACCAGAAATAGTTTGCTTGATGGAAATTTATTATGGGATCACACTTTACTGATGGCAAAATAGGAGTCACTGAAAGAGTGCAGCTCCTTCTCATAACCAACTAATTAATAAGGTGCCAAAATTCCTCTGAGAAGGGTTTGGTCCTAACTATGGGAACCTCACAGAGAAAGTGGTTCCTAGGCAGTATTTAAAATTTAAAAGGGGAAAAGAGAGAGGAGGAAAAGCTGCCCAGGAGAAGTCTCAAAAGTGGTGTGGCTTTCTCTTGAATTTACGAAAGAAAATATTTACCTGTGTTTCCAAGCTCATTAAAGAATTGCTTTTCCCAGACAGAAAAACAACAGCTAGTTTATAATCTCGTTTGGTGTGCCCGAACTTGGGTTTCAGTTTTACTTGTGCATACTGCACACTACAGCTTGTAATTTTATGAATTGGGCTTATAATGAGCTTTTATATTGCTCTTTATTGCTTGCCTGAAGGTCTTTTTCATTATTGTTTACCATGAAAGTTGAGGTTGGCGTAGATAGGAAACTTGCATCAATGACCAAAACATAGGGCAAAGTGTTCACATCTCTGATAAGCCTAAATCTAGCAGTCTCATGAAGGTTTGTCTTTGGTCAGAATGGCATGTTATAATAAGATGTAGTGCAAGCAAAAGTGTTACTAAAGAAATTTAAAATAACCATGCTAAGATTTACATATGGCTGATTTGGAAAAAAATATTTTCCATAAAATCTGGGTTTTTTTCCTAAATATTTAGTAATAAAGCCCTTTCATATTTGCACTAGAAATACTTTAAACTTTTAAAAAATAACTGGTGTTTTGAGTATCTTCTGAAAGTTTTCTCCTTATACTGAAATGAAGGATTGTGTCATTGTGCTATAAGTAATATTCACACTTTCCATGGAATCACAGTTATTTCCTTTTCAGCACGCATGCCTTTGCTTTGCTTTTTCTTACTGCTGGGCAGTGCCATTGTTTGTTTTAAAGCATGTCGATACGAGATAATCCTGTCAGGTGTGTCCCTTGTTTCTCTTTGTGGTGCATCAATGAAATGCCAAATGTTCCTTTGGTAAATATAAACTTGCACTGAGTTTTGGCATGTTTTCCAAAGTGTCAAGTTTTCCCACCCAGAAGTTTCCACTGGAAAAGTAACTCAAGATACTAGACCAAAGCTGTAAATCCTACATAAACTCTTTCTTTCCCTTGAACTCCATTAAGCAGAAGAGAAACACATGAAAAAAAGTGTAGGGCCAAAATCATTGATAACCTAAGCAGATACAGCCTCACTGATTTCAGCCTATTCCCCTTCAAATTAAACATGACTAGTATCAAAGCTTTATTTAATCTTCTGCTGACATTCTCCCAGTGACTGAGATCAGAATAAAACTAAGGATCTGAGTGTCACAAATCTACTTGAAGGAATGCTCTCATTTGGTAGATGACAATACAGGCAAGTAGCATGTCTAGCCAGAGACAGGAGCATCACTACAAGAAGTAAAAATCCTTCCTAACTGTATTTCATTTCTCAAATCTCAGATGTTCGGTTCTCTGCATGTAACAGGTTGGGTATGAAAGTGGAAATCTTTCCCTGACACTAACCTGTATACTCAAGCACCTTGCTGATTCGACTGAATTTAATTGAATTGTTATACTCAAATGTAACATAAAATTTTTGATCCTATACTTGGATCAGTGTTCTCTAAGAATTAAAAAGATGATAATTTCATAAATAATCTGGCTCTGCATGAAAGACGAGCTATTGGCATTTTCACTAAGTGAAAATTAGATTTTACCAAATCAGAATTATGTAAACCCTTCAAAGTATCCATTAGGGGTGGATTAAGAATTACTCAGATCTCTCACAAATTAACGGAGTGTTTGTTTTTTCAAATTCATTTCCATTATTGAAAGTGCTGATCATGACATAGAAAGGCAATCACCTTTTCCTGCTGCATGCAAAGAAATAATATTTTATAGGGAAGGATCTTTTATATATATATACACTAATATAGGGCCCACTTTTCTTCGTAGGCAATCAGCCTCTGCTTGTTTGAGGCAGGTAGGTATTATGAAATAGAGCAACTTGATATTTCTAGCACCTAGGGCGCAATCTTGGACTTACACTTGGCTTTAATCAACCCCAGTGAAATTAATCTGCTGTGTGACTTCTTTCTTCCCCATGTGGTACCCACTGGCAAGCAATAAAGGATTGCTGGGAAATTCTGACCAGTGGTATGTGGAGAAGCAAATAGGTCAGGCTTTCTCTGAAATAATTCAGTGTATAACAATGAAAATAAAATGATACTACAATAAAGCTGCAAATTTATCTTTGAATCTTGCATATTCCTTATTTCTTTATATATTTTCTAAAGTATGTGGCTGATCAAGTGCTTTTCCCCCTGTTTAACAGAACTCATGTCATAGTTGGCTAGAAGCTCCTGGAAAATCTGGAGAGATGTTACATTTTGGTGCTTTCCTTTTTATTTGTTCCAAGCAGATGTCTGTGGTCGTGTCATGGTTTAATCCCAGCTGGCAAGTACAATTCAGGACTTGGTGGAGATAAGTTTCTAGGGATGTGCTGGTGAAGCCTATGGTACATCCCCCCAAAAAGTCAACAATAGCCTATTTTCTTGCTGTTAAAGTTTGTCTTTTACAAGGTTCTAGAGCTTTGGTACAGTTTCCCTGATACCACAATCATCTTCTAGGCAGTTACATCATTGTAATAGGAGAATTCTGTACTTTTCTGCTTAATGGAAATAGCTGTCAAGGATTGTGGTGCATTGTAGGAACACTGGATCACTAGCTAAACAATGTTCTGCTACTGTGAAACTGAGAGTCATAATTTGGAATGACGCAATGGGTGCAAACAGTTAAATGCAAATCAATATATGGGAGCTACGGATTACCACCACAGCTGTATCCAGGCTCCAACTCCTTTCCTTGGATAGGTCCTGCTGCTACAGAGGTCTTGTCAGCAGCAGCCAGCCAGGCCAGAGATTCATGAGAGTATGGTCTGAAAAAAGGGGAAGATCTGGAGATGGCAAGATAAAACAGCAAGCAGGAGACAAGGATGCTCTGAAGGGAAATGCAGACCTTGTAGCCTCATAGGAGGGGACTTTCTTCCTTCCTATTCTACATTTATATTCATCATCAAACTGTGCACATTTTTCTTCTTTTTTTTTTTTTTTTTTTTTTTTTTTTTTTTTTTTTTTTTTTTTTTTTTTTTTTTTTTTTTTTTTTTTTTTTGTGT